>ML682025.1:3659280-3692920 GCA_007922195.1 Podocnemis expansa
CACACACACACACACACACACACACACACACACACACACACACACACACACACAAAGTTGTGTGTCTTATAAGTCTTATGTCATCCTTTTACAGTATTTGTTGCCTTTACTTCATAGATATTTTGGATTACAGATTTTAAATGGACACACTACTATAAAGAGTTGTTTATTTAACTCACCTGAATTTCAAAGATTGTGGAAACTCATCAATATATATCATATACTTTAGTATCTAATTAAATAGGTAAGGGTACCTCAGGCTGCGCTGGAAGCAAACTGGGAGGATAAGATTCAATGTTTTGACTCCCATAAGTTTCTAATAAAAAAACTGTGTAGTCATATCTGAGGTCCTTAAAAGGAATTGAGAGCCATATTTTATATTTTCAGAGCCCAGCATCCTGGTCTCTGCACCTGAAGGAGATACTACCCACAGCACAAAGAACAGTCTAGCTACTGGATCTTGTAATTGCTGGGTCAGTTCACGGGAGTGGTTCTACTTGCCAGTTTAACCCAAAAATAGCTTATTCAGCTTGTCAGATGCTCTGGGAAAGGAGAATTTGTAATTCTTTCATGCTTTATTTTTTTGTCAGATTTTGAAAACAGGAGACAATCCAATTTTTTTTTTTTTTTTTTTTTTAGCTTTATCTGAAAAATATTTCCCTACCTCTGTACAGAGCTTTCTCCTCCTGAGTTCCTCCTTAGTCTCTCTGTGCTAGTTACATCACTGCTTCAACATCCCTCACAATGAAGTGCCCAATGAGAGCTGGAAAATCCGAGATTTCTCTGGAGAAAATCAATGGCTTCTTCTTCTACAGAAGAGCCCCTCAATTTTTTGCTCTATGCCCTTTAAATTCTGCAGTTTGGTTTGCAAAGGGATGCAGGTGGAAATGGTCCAGAGAACACAAGGAAGGGAGCAATACAAAGAACTCCCAAAATGGCCCTGTCTAATCAATTACAGGACTTCAGAAAAAAACTCCAGGCCTCCATAAAAGGAATGACAAGGCCTATAGTCATGACAGCTGGGCTTTAACTTCCTGAAGTACCATCTTATGGGTGAGGACTAGCCACTCATACGCAATCTGCCTAGATGGGGAAGGAGAGGGAAGCACCTTTCTTACATCTTCGGAGTCTGATCAGCTATGTCCAAACTGATCATGGAGGAGGCAGGACAAGGACTGTATTATTCCACCATCACCGAACTAAGCTGAAGTGCTGGGAAATAGATTATCCTCTTTTCTCCCCCTCTCACTATCTCCTCAAGCCCCTGCAGTGAAGTCTGAAAGAATATGAACTGATATCCTTGACTAGTACCTGAAGAAAGAGCCTCCATTTCAAGCCCGCCACAGAGAGATGATATACTAACACCATCTGTCCCAGAAGAGGAAAACTTTAAAAATAAGATCCCTGCCCCATCAGTTCATGATGAGGGGCAAGAGGGGCAGCCTTAGGACTTGAGAAAGAGAGGAGTCACGCACAGCCACATTAGAGGCATCTTCTCTCTTTTGATGGTCATCCATGAGGAGCAGAAACGTCTTACTTGAACAGATCAAAAAAACCAGGGCTCCTGACAGAGCCAACCACAAAAGGGACAGTACATAGCAGGAAAAGCTTCATAACTAGTGAGTAGTATGTCTGCTTATGAATAAAAGTAGTAAAAGGAAGCTCATGTATACTTTTATTTCTGAGCATACCGACTAAATAATTAATATGCATTTATTTCACTTTTCCTTTAAGTTTGGGTTTTAAAAGCCAAAGAAGAAAATGCACAGAAAGGTAATGCAATGCAGTAGCTATTTCCTTTACTTTTGTTCTCTCAGTTGAGTAATATTCAAAATATTCCTTAAAAGGTTACTGAAAGCATGTGAAATACATATCAGCAATCTTAAACAGTATAATACACCTACATGTTCTTTGAACAACCTTTCCTGCATCTTGTTCTTGTTAAGAAAATAGTGCCGGGCCCAGTCACCTGACGTCAAGGACTTGAAGGCTTTCTCTAAGTGCTCATCTTTCTTAAAACGTTCAATCACCTCTTTCAACTCTTCCTGCCTTCCTTTTATAGGTCGAAACCTGAAATAAAAATATAACCAGTCTAAATCAATTGTTATTCATCCTTACGTAATCCACTCAAATACCTCCTTCCATTGCTGGCAAGCTCTGCACTAGGATTATTCAACACTTAGCATCAAGGGGCTAAATATCATGTAGTCATGGGTCCCTCATTCCCAGAGCTCTGAAGAAGCTTAAGAGGAACTTTAAAGAATGTTTAATCTGAAACAAATTAGCTCCCTAACTAAACAGTAGGCCCGGCTAAGGACACCTAGATCCTGTAGTACAGAGAAAGATGGGTTAACATCTGATATCTGTCATCTGGGGAGCAGTGACCAAACAGAACATATGATTTCAAAATTGTTTTTCTTGCTACCAACCAATACAAATGCAAAAAACGCACCATAACCCTTCCCCACATAATATTAATGTCAAAAGAACTTCCTAGCATTTTGCTGTCATTGCATAATTTCATTCCTCTTTTTCCATCTTCAGATCTACCACTAAGTAACATAATGTGAACTGAAGTTAACATAAGAAATACAATCACAATGATTCTAAAGACACAAATGGAAGAACACAATTACTTTAATACTTGGCTTGAGGATGGAAACTGTTTTAACCCAAACAGTCACCTAAAGAAAACATATAATTTGTTGACAAGCCCACTATAAATCCTATATCTTATTTTGCTATTAAATGGTGAACTGTGCACTCAACAAGTTCCCAAGAGGTAGCTGTGTCAGTCTAGTTCAGTGAAAACAAACAAGGAGTCATGCAATAAATAAATGTGTTAGTCTTTAAAAACGCCACAAAACTCGTCTGTGTCTAACAGCATGCAACCTTAAAAAGCATCCCAAAGAAAGGAAAGAGAGGAAACTGATTAACCAAATCACTGAAACATTGCAACTGAAAACCAGCGTTAAAACAAGAAACTAGAATGGCTTTTCCTTGAAACAGCAAGGTTTATAAGAAAGACAAAAGGTATACACCAAAGAGAAATTCCTGGCGATGGCAAGGCATTTTCTTCCCTGGCTTTGGGAAACTGGGACTCCTCCTAAACTGTATGCTCAAGCAACACAACCATTACTCTTAGCAGCAAGCAGAAAACATCAAGAGGTCATGCAGTCTCCTTAAGTGATTTGTGATTGAACCAGGGTGTGAAGCAGTTTCAATTTATGAGTATCTAGTCTACATCATGGGACTGGTCACACATTGGCCAGTAGAAGAAAATCCTTTTGCAGTTGAATTTGCTTCTGAACACCCATTTGTTTATAAAAGACATCACTGTTGCACAAGAGAGCTACAACTGCTGACCGAACCATTCCATTATGGGGTAGAAAACTTTCCCTACAAGCCAGCTAAAGGACAGAGACATCTTATTTAAGGCTCATGCCTGTTGCAGAATCTTCAGTGGGGACAGAACCTACTGTACTTATTTTTGGTTTAGTCACTATTTAGTATATTTCATGACAAACAAGAAAAAATGAATTCTGAGAAAACTCTTGGAGCTGATTTGGGTTAATATATCAACGAAGCCTAGAAGGTGAGACTGTCACATCTCATTAATTCTTTGAGGTGGGCCACTGAATCACATACACATCTTTATTTTGTCAAAAAAAAAAATTAAATGGTGCCAATGATACATTCTCTGAGGTGGCCAAGTATGCTTTACTTCCAATGTACCACTTGCTTCAGAACAGAAGACATTAAGAACTCAAGATGCTATCCTCTAGAATACAATTAATGAAAAAAGTTTAATCAACTCAAAGACATGATAGCTTGCATCACTGTCTGTCTCAGGAAAAATGCTCACCATTTTTTGTAACCCTGATGCAAGTAAGAGACAGAAGAGGAAGGCCTCAAGTTAGTAAAGGTACTTTAGTTGGCACTGGAAACAACCAAAAACTCATGGTTCTACTTTTATAATAGTGTCCTTCTCACTGTGGTCTCCATTTTGTACTCTTTAAACACAGTTACACAGCCATTCTTTACTGATCTTTTTCTAATACCCACAAGATATAAAGTCCCTGGGAATCTAGTAAAGAATCTGACAAATGACCTTTCGTGAAAGGTGACATCACAGATTGATTGGCTTTGTACTGGCTGGGGTGAAGTGGCAAGATTTAAGTAAATACAGACGCTCTCCAACAAATATCAAAACCACCAGTGCCGTTTTTGGTTTATTCTGCCAAAAATCTGGAAAAGGACCTCTAATAAAGGGAATATCTTCAAACAGAGGATGGTGGAGGGAGACAAGAAATCCTTGGTCAAGACACAGCTTCTCCAAGCTCAGAAGTGTGACCTCAGTTTGGATGAATAATGTAATCAGGCTACTGAGGATATGGTTTAGCTCATTTTGTACTCAGGGAAATCTCCCTCAATGTACAGAAGATGTTTAAAAGGATAATTCCCTCTAGTACTACCAAGAAGAGGGACTACACCTGGATTTGATACCAAGACTTAACTGAGCCTTCTCAGATACAAACATTAAACTATTCCAAATGGAGGACCCTAAATTAAAGCAGATTCTAAGTGGTAGAATAGAACTTCTTGCCCGCCATTTTCTGCGTCACCTTTCCAATGTCCAATCAGTTTCATCAGTAAGCAGTGAGCTATCCTTACTTGGTCGAAACTATGAAGCACAACTAGCAACCATGCTGTGTGAGACACTGCCCCAGTGTTTTTCACACACTGTTTGTTGCAATGGATGTGGTAGTATCTTCTCTGGTTTTCTCTCTGTGTTAGTCTGCAACTTTTATTGTTGAGCTGACTAAATGGCTTCAGTACTTTTATAGTTATTTCAACCAATAACATAGCTCCCCTCAGAAGAGGGCACCTGTAGAATTGAAGTCTACAGACAGAAGGGAAAGTCATAAGTACTTACCTTCTAAGTTTATTTCTATTAAAACCCCATGTGGGAGTCTCAGTCTTGGGTCTCCAGCATGAGGGAAAAAACCCCTCGTTCTTAAGATATTTGGTCCTCTGAGGCACTTGTAGACCAGTTCAGGGACAGTGCCCTACTAATTATGCTTCGATCCCCCTGGAGGCCCCAAGGCACTGCGTCCAGTTCCTTTTAAGAAAAGAAAGCAAGCAGTTCCCTAACCTCCAAACTGACACAGATAAAACAATCTGTGTACTTATAATCTTTATATATTAATACCAAAAGAGGCAACCAGATAAGAAATGGAGGAAAGCATGCCCACAGGCCAATTCACAATACAACATCTCAATATTTAAAAACCAAATTCAAAGAAGCAGGGTGCTAAGTTGAGTGAGAAGCCTGCAGAATAACTTCTGAAAAGCAGCATAATGTCTCTTAAGGAAAGAAAAATTATCGATGCAAGATTTTCACTTAGAGAGTAAGTAATTTGAGATAAGTCCCAATATTGGTGAAATAAATCCTATAACAGGCACAGTGAAGAAGGAAAAATCCAATGCGTTAAAATGTGACTATAAAAAGCCACAATTAAGTCTGATTTGCTGCTACACAGGGACATATAAAAAAAGACAATCCTTATAAGCAGATAGTTTGGGCTCTTCATAGTACAAAAGAGAGAGAATGAAGTGGTAATTCCATCTTCAAGGTCAAATCCAAGCAAACAAAGAGCTTGAAAACACATGGACATGTATAAAACAACCAAACCATACTATGCACATGACATGAAATCTTCCTAGAGCAGGCAGCTGCAAATGTCCTGTTTAGGACTGAATGAATCAAAATATCATCTTCAAGACATAAGGCGGCTAGATCATTGCTTCCCAGGCAGGCAGGCACTTAACATGGTGCTCTAGTGACAATATTACTGAGGAAATAAGAAGTAAAAGAACAGGAAGCTGGTTGCATTTCCAAGATTTTTCACCTGCTCCAAGAAGAACCAAAAAGGCCTTTTATACTAAGTGCTTGGAGAATGAACACTTTTCTGGGATTGGAAAGTAGGTATTAGGAAAAAGTTAAAAAAAAAAAACAATAGCACGCCTCACAAAAATAAAACACAACCCATCTGAACAAGAAAATTTTGGATGAGTCCATAGCAGCGCTGTACAATCTGCTCTAAAGAGAATCAGTCCCCTGGGCATGAAATACACTAACTCCAGGAACTAAAGTCACTCTAATGTAGAAAATGATCTTACACATAATGTTCCTGAGCTCACAAATACACCTGCTCAAAAAAGCTTTCAGTAGTTCTCTCTGAAACATGAAAGGATGACTTTCACTGATGAATTTGAAGTGTTTCGACCAGAATACTGTTTCATGATAGGTTGACTAATGCATTGCCATATTACACTAGGAGGAGTTTAGGAAAGTAGGCTCCAATAAGTGAAGCTATTTAAAAGGAAGATTATGTACAACCAAGAAGCTGTCACAGATAGATCACACTGATTTGTAGACACCCGAGATGTCAAGAGTAGGCATAACTGATGGGGGAGATCAGATGTATTACAAACTGTATCTTGACTGTAATTAGCTGTCAATGAGTGTGCATGTCACTTGGCTTTGATGCATCTGTTTCACTCTGGGATGGATTTTGATTTTGAATAATATAATGCTACCCAATGAGACCAGCACAGTGCAGAGGGTCTTACAAAAGACTGTCTTGATGGTGCACAGAGAGAACTCTGGCACTTGCTAACCAAAGAAACAAAGCTATATCCTAATCGGATCTCAAGAAAAAGGCAACAGAATACTAGATGCTGGATGACACCAAATATTGAGTCCAGATGAGGAAAAGGGGAACAAGCACTTCAAGCTTCCAGGAACCATGGGAACGAGAGGGAGAACAAGTATGTTATAGTGCAAGAGAGTCCCACCGATTTGAAATTCCCCATTACATCCAGACTCCACAAGCAAACTAGAAGTCTTACCTCTCAGCTACAGTGCTGACAAGTACTCACGTTTTAATGAAAAACCCTTACCTCTGCTGTGATCATAGCAGAGACAGCATTAGACTGATGCAAGAACCTGGAATTTTGGATTACCAAGGAAATTTCCTCAAGGGGCTAGTAGCAGTATGACCACTCAAATTAAATAGGTGTACATTACAGAATCCAAAGGTCCTGAAACACAGAGCTTCCCAAAAATGTGAGCGCAACACCCCCCCAAACAGATAAAAAAGAAAAAAAAAAACCCACCCCACAACCCAGGAACCCTGAAACATGGAAGATGATGAAAGGAATGTCACGCTGCATATATTATCTCCAAAATCTGAAACGGAAGCTGGGGTTTTTAGGTGCTATACTCCTATAAAACTCTGCACAGACCCTAAACTTCAGGGATAAACTCCAAAAGATTTGCTGGTTCAAAAGCAGTATCAAGGGCCTCCTAAAGCACATGGAGGTTTCTTTTCAGGACAGTGACAAGAACCAGGGGGCAACAAACCATGCAGAGTTATGATGGCACAAACTGCCACAGACACTCTCAAGGATTCTGGTCCCAGCAATATGAACCCGTGATATTATAGAGATAAACTATGTGAAGTAAATATCTTTTATTGGAATGACTTCTGTTGTTGAGAGACAAAGCTTTCAAGCTTGCACAGAGCTGCTCTTTAGCTCTGGGGAACGTGCTGTGTCACAGCTAAGCAGAACAGATTGTTTAATGCATATTTCAAGGGACCATTCAAGATGAAGTGGCCTGTTAACACTGCTCCAGGCAGAGATGAAAAAACCACCACCATCACAACAGTACTGCCTATAGTGTATGACATTATGGCATGTGGCAGTGGCTTCAATGGTACCAACATGATGAAACTTCTAAAACACATTCTGCAAGCCTGAGGCACAGGAATATTCACAGATCAATTATGCAGGTAGTGTTGGATCTACGTGACGTAAACAGCATCATCCAGGAACTGAAAGAACTGCCAGGAGTCTGGGATTCTGAAGTGCTGATGGAAAGCACCAACATACTCACAGAGATGTTCTTCCACAGACACTTTAAAGTGCTGGTTTTCCTCAAGGTACTGCTGCCTCAGATATGCCAAAGAATCCTAGAAGCACCATCCTCCTCAATAAAGTCCGAGAATGCCATATTGGGGGAAACCAAGAGTCTTCATTAAGAGCGTCCTGGTTTAGCGTTCAGCTACATGATACAGTTTTCAACCAGCACTTGCCAGTGGCCCAAACAGTATCAGTAAGAGTCTGAACCCCACATCTCAGACGTCATCCCACCCATTTAACTGCACTTTTTGCTAGAATTGAGATTGCATCCATCAGAAATAGCTGACTGACAGTTCCCTCCACAATGTCCCAATCTGATTTTAAAAGAGCTAAAATGAAAATCATACATGACCATACATAAAAACGTGAACAAAAAGGAGAAAGCTTTTAGTAATTGACTATGTCAGAGCTAGAAAACATAAAAACACCCAGCTTCTAAATACACACACACACCAGTGTGAGCCAGAGCAGTGCTGGGTCAGAACTTTAGGCCAGCTCCTGCTATGTACTCCTTTGGCAAATTTATTTGGGTGGGAGGTAACAGAAAACTTAGGCACCTAACACTGAAGCCTGCTGACTAAAACAGTCCCCTGAAGATAATCTACAGCTGCCTCAGACAACCAAAAATCTCCTGATATAAGGAGTTTCTTGCATGACTCATGATGGAGGCAAGAGAGCTAAGAATGAAAATTCCGCACTGATACTAGCTTTAAAGAAAGTAACTTTCCTTCTCTGATGAGCTGAAGATTAACATTACTTCAACTTACCCTATACTGTAAGTACTTTTTCTAATCAACAAGATCCCACTATAGCTGAGGCTGTTGTAATGAGAGCTGGCTAGATGATGGTCTGGTCCCAGTTTGGCCCTTATAACTGAGAAGGCCCTACCTTAAGCAAGGCTATCAAGAGAACAGCTACAGAGAACCAAAGCTCGCTCTCTCTGAAGTTTCTCTTACCTCGGGGTTACTTAAAGAATCTTGAAACTCCAAGGTATAAAGCCAAGGGTCAGTGAGATGCTTGCCTATAAAGGAAGTTAAAGGAGAGGTTCTGGTAAGTTCAGGAGTACAGTACCTTGATTAATTCAGTCACTGAGAGCAGTGAGTTTGAACAAAAAGGGTAAAATGATCCTGCAAGAGATACAGCATGGTACTCCATACAGTGCACACATCTAACATGCTGCACTGCTGAATGAGGAAGAGTTATAAAATGCCACAGCTTCGCCTTAAACTTAGGTTAGAGAAAAAGAAGAGAAAGAAATGTTGGAGGGTACCAAAAATTGCATCCCCGTGGTCTTTGCTTGAATGACAGACACTTTATTCAGAAGACGTTCACTTTGGTGGATGTGAAAACAGTTGTATACCACACATCAATAACACTATACTATTAACATAAAGGATGAACACTGTAAGACTATGAAGCATTGACTGCAATGCCACATAATGAATATAAAAAAATTCAGTTCCAATTGTATCAAATGTTTTCAATTATAATCAAACTGAATTTTTAAGTTACTTTCAAAATACATAAGAAATAAAAACTTTCATATAAACAATATGTCTGGCCTTCATGGACCAGACAAAATTATTAAACTATTTTTTTTAATCTAGTCTACTTCTGCACTTAATCTTCAATGCTGTCATTAAGACACGCCAGCTTCTTATACCATATGCCAAAATAAAACTATCTTCAGGAGACAGCAGCCAGTAAATCCCCAGTAATTTAGTTAGTTTAGTTCAAGAAACTTTCTACAAAAATAAAATTCAGACTTGTATGGTCCAATCTTTAAATATGTCTAAAATTAATGCAGAAAATGACTCAGCCACATTGTTTCATTGATCAGAGGAGCAAGTAAATGCTTCTCTATGTTGGCTAAACTGTTCAGATGAAAGTTATTTCTCTTTCCCTCCTACCATCCATCTCCACATCAAACATACAGTTTGTGATTTCATTTTTACTGTTAGCACTCCAGTCCAGCTATTGTGTTGAGGTTCTTTTGAAATTGCTATACTTCACTGAAATTCAATTGAATGTTGTGATGCGCCACTCATATAAGACAGTCTAGGGAAAAATATTTTACCCCACACAACTGATACTTTAGACCAGTGGTTCCCAACTTTTCCTTTATGCACACCAGGACACTGTCACTGAAAGCTTTTGTGGACCCCATTCTAACCGCCAAATGTGCCAAGCGTGTCGGTTCACACTGACATCATGCAAAAGTACCACTATTTAAATTCTGAGCATGTTGTATTACACAACAATGTTTGTGAAGCAAATTACATTGTGATTAACAATGTTATATTGAATATATATCACATCAAAGGTACATGGGAATATATTATTACTACGTTATCTCCCCAATTACAGTACTCTTGCAGACCACTGGTGGTCCACGGACCAGTGGTTGGGAACCACTGCTTTAGACAGCAGCAAATCCAAATTAGCCATGTCGTCTTGCAGAAGAAAAAACACCAATAATAAACTTATGGAAGTTTATTAGCACGATAGAACAAAAGAATCAAAAGATTTGATGATGTACAGATTTTAAACGCTGGCACTTTTTCAAAGCAAAACAAAGATACCTTTCAGAATCTACATATTTCTAGGAACACGGCTCTCAAAAATGCAGACTAACTTTGACATGAAGCAGTATACTGTTATACAAAGCGGCTACTCACCAACTGTAATCATGTGTTCACCAGTGCATTGCCTCCAAAGAGCCACAGCATCAGAACTGTGCACTTAATTACATAAACCACAGAAATCATAATTAGCAGGACTCGGCAGTTAGAACATGTGTGCAGATTCCCTCATGTTCTGTTTTTCCATTAGTCAAGAGTATAAATACGCTAGCCCCCTGAAGTTCCTAGAAGTTCCTCCGTTTCTAGTAGGAAGCCCTGCCCTAAGAAGAGGAGAGATTCAGTGTGGCTCAACAGAAGCAATGAATTTGGAAAACACAATTTACTGTTGGTAGCCTTCTTCCATTTTGCACCTTCATGCAGCTATCACCACAAAATCCTGCTGCACGGAACACTAGCAAGTAGTGAATTTCTTGAGGTCAGGACTGAGGTGCTCTGCAAAGTTAAATACCTGAAGCACAACTCTTCTGAAACCACAACTTGTCGTTCAAGCAGTGACGGAAGGATGTGTGGGTGGGAAGGGAAATCCACACAACAATCCTAACGATTTCAGAATAAGGGCTTATTGTGGATCCATAACACTTGGAAAGCCAGATGCCTAGTCAAGTAAGCCCAGGAGACTGTCAGGCACAGTGAGCAACAGCTAGTCCATAACACTACTGAATGCAGTCTTATCCATTTAGAAAGCTCGATCTCTTGCTTTTTATCCAAAGGGTAAAATTTGCTTCATTCTCTAAATACCTTATTTCTGTCTAAGGCAGGTGTCTCAAACTCAAATCACCACAAAGGCCACATGAGGCCTAGTATGTTAACCTGAGGGCCACACCACTGCAACCTTTTCATATAATGATATTGCAAATATCAGTAACCATAGTGTCATTGGAGGCTGCAGGAAACAGCTTTAGGGGCCACATGTTTGAGACCCCTGGTCTAAGGAGTAGATGACTGCTCTCAGAGTCTAGGCAATGACACGCCTCTCCTGGATCACTGTGGAACTTTAAGAAAGACAGCCAACAATAAGAGGACAATCTGAACACCATTAATATGGAAATCTGGGATGGACTTGAATACGGTCTTATTTTTGTCAAATGCAGTATAAGATAGGTTGGTTGCCAATGCTTATAATTTCAGGATGCTGGGGTCCAAGGAAATGACCACTGGAAATGACAGCTGCAGTCAGAGATGGTATAGTGATCAACAACGCAAAGGATGAATGAGCCCTTCTACAAGTTTAACGCCAAAGTCAAGTCTCCCATATCAGTTAGGTTTCATGATGGGAGAGTTATTAGATTGTAAGACTCAAAGTGTTTCACAAAATACCATGGACCCTGAGATGACCTTAACTATAACTCAAAATTAGTAAAAGATAGATAGCCTTTACAACAAAGAGAAACCTCAATATAATTGGATCCAGACAACAAATCTCTTAACACTAGCTCTGTGTGGCAACATAACAGCTCCTATCATGTGACTTTTTGGACTCCAGTAGGACAGCCCTGGATTTCTTGATGAAGCTCAAGACATCTTGACCTAGAAACCATTCTGTTGGGACAAGAAATGTTTTGATGCTGGAGAACCGAACAGATGACTTCTGGACAGGGCCAGCAACTCTAGGAACAAAGCTGGAATGCCTGGGATCACTCTGATTCTTTCCCGTTGAATCCTCCCCAGTATTTTTGGGCATAAAGGAGCCTTCTGACTCACTACAAAAGGCAGAACACAACTGATATGCACTGTGCTCTGAAGTAGCACTTTACATACTTTTCCTGGCATGCAAAAAGGAAACCCACACCTGGATAACCATTTGGCTAATATCAGATGAGCAACCCAGAATCTGAACTCTCTCTTATGCAGATTTGCACCATGCCAGCTCAGGCTGTCAGGTGAGGTGGTGTTTCTGTCAGTCAGATGCAGAGCAGAGTGCCCCATTGTTTCAGATGTACATTCTCAGACGATTGCCTCCCGACTTACAGGTGACAGAGCTCTACACTTTCCACCTCAGGACAATACAAGCCAGACTAGAGACCCTCAGCACCCATGCCAAAAATGGCATGGGGGGCCAAGCCTGAGCGGCATGCAGCACTGCTCAGGCTCCCCTGCTAACCCCACTCCCCCAATGCTATGTGGCTTGGGCCCACAAGAGCCACGTGCTGCAGTTCCAGGTCCCTGCTGGTCACACTTCCCCACTGGGCAGCGCAGCCAGCAGGGATAAAGAAGGCACGGCACGCAGCTCCTGCCCCCTGCTGGCCCTGCCCCCTGCTAGACAGGGCTGGAGGGGAGTGGGAAGGGTTGGGCCACCTGCTTCCAGCTCTGACCCCAGAGCTGGGGGCAAGCACCAGCTGGGACCTGGGTGCCTGGTCCCACCCCCTTTTGGTTCTGTTCCTGGCACCCACTGAGGGTGCGGTGGGCAGAGCTGGCAAAGGTTGCCAACCCCAGGCTAAAGTTATCTGAACAGCAGGCTAAGAGAAAGGAATTTCTTTTAAGACAATCTCTGGCAGTGTGCTCCCTCAAGAGCCTACTGAGGGAGGAGGATGCCATCACGTTGCACTGAGAACACTTTAGCTGTACAAATTCCACCATCCTTGTAAGGACCACATCTGCAGCAATACAAAAGAAGGGAAGAACATCCAGGTGCCTATCAAGCTGAACATCTGCTAATAAAAATCCCACTGATCTTCTGGGCTAGATTTAGCTAGGTCTACTGCCTAGATCATATCTTGGACACTACTGTGAGACAGTCAAGCTACAGCCCTTGTAGAATCTACTGCATCCCACACATAGCTTAGAGCCTAAGAGCAAGACTTTTTATTTTATTTCAGATAGACAGAAAGAGAAAGCAAGTCTTCTCAACTATTACCCCACCATACAACTGAACTCCTATGAGCCACATAAGCTATGGATACATTTTCAGGTCTCAACAAAGCAGATCGGCTACAACCACCATCCAGCACTTGATCAATACACAGGGAGCAGCTGCCAGCAAAAAGTACCAGTAGTGCTTGGTATTTGCTACAAATTTAAAATACTTCCTAGACCTGCTTTATTAAGACAGGGAAGCAAAAATTTTGAAACCCAAGGGCCCTGAACTAGTGAAATCATGTGGAATCTGCAGTTCCATAGTATTATTCAATATGCAAGCAGCCAGAATATGGTGCTGGATATATCGACTGTTCTGGAAACAAAGTTATCAGTAATAAGATTCTGGCACCACATCTACACAGCTCCCATTTTCAGTGAAGTCAAGACTACTACTTCCAGCAGTTTGTGAAAAGGATGCCTCAGAAGGGTAAGACACAGACCTTGGGTTCTGTCATGGTTTCAAACTAAGGGCGCATCCCTGTTTTACTGCATCTAAGAATCAGCTTAAAGAAATGGCTTACCCACTCTGGAAAAACTGGGACAGTTACCAAACAAAATGAAAAAGGGTCAAAAATCCAAGTCTTACAATTGGTTAAGAGTCACACCCACAGCTATGCCCTCTTAAAAGCACTGCATACTGCTGCAGCAATAAAGGAGAAAGAACTTTTCCTCCTCCAGTGGGCACAGAATTAATTCCAGGACTGACTAGGTCTCCATTGGCAAGCAGCTCCAGAAGAATACTGTCAAAACTGCAACATCTGGAAACTGAAGGTACTTTTCAGGAGTCATGTGATCCAAATTTAGAAAAAACTGGCTGTGGTTCTTGTGGTCCTCAGTTTCCTGAAGGCCTTATCAGTCCCTCGGAAATGCAAATTCCTTATTTTGCCTTCAGTCTGTGCCAAAAGTTCAAAATTCCAAAGCCAAAAAGATTTCCTGCAATACTAATTGCTATGGCCAAAACCAAACAATTACACTGGACATGTCAAAAGGGACTCTCAGCAAATGCCAACAGATTTAGTGATCCTCAAAGATCTTGAGGAAGTACTATTCTTTGTCCATCCTAAACTATAAGGAGGAATTACATACAGGCATGACAGCATGGTAGTGAGAGGCCTTGAGCATCAGGCCAACAGATAAACCACCACCAATTGGACATACCAACCTTCTGGATGTTTGTTTCCCAGAAGCAAATGCCATTTTACCAGCCTCTGATTTATCATTTGCAGCCAAATCCACAAGGGATCATGTGGAATGACGTTGAGACATTAGCTCAAATTTCTCCTTATGTCCTAGTACAAAGCACTGGTCTCCTAGAGACACAGGAAACCAAGGCAAACTGGATGCAGACCTCTTCTGCCAATTCTAGTGCATTTTCACCAATAGGAAAGATTACTTTCTCTTGGAGATTCAAGGTGTCAAAAGAAAGTGTTATTTCTGGGCAGTAACTAAATGCATCTCCAGAGCTACACCCATTCAATCCATCAAATCTGCAGTCCAGGCCATTCAGAGGAAAGGAGGAAGTTAAGAGCCTCATCCTACGACAGGGGTCTCAAACTCAAATCACCATGAGAGCCACATGAGGACCAGTAGAGGGCCGCATGAGGACTAGTATGTTAGCCCGAGGGCCGCATCACTGAAACCCTTTCATACAATGATATTGCGAATAATTGGTAACAATTGTGCCATTGTGGGAAGCAGGAATAGCTTTAGGGGCCACATACAGGCCACGTGCTTGAGACCCCATCACAGGAGGTGAAAGAAAGGGAAACCTCTAAGGACTGACCTTCCACAGTTGCTCTTTTAGAAGTATCTGACCATCAGCAGCAAAACTACTGATCCTGAGGGATAAATCAAAAGAATTTAAAGTAGACTGCCTTCTACAAAGAAAGTGACCTGTCTCATCATCACTCCCTAGAGAAATCATTAATTTAGGAGGCAGAGAACCATAGATCTGAAAGCCCTAAAATACTCCTATGGAGAAAAGCCTAAGTAAGATTTAAACTCTGAAGTGCCTAAGATGATATCATTTAACACTCCACAGATGTTCCAGTATAAAAACTAGGCTTCCTTTGAGATACTGCTGCAGTAGAAAGTGAAACAATCTGTTTCTCTTCAAACCAGCAAAATCTGATTCAGTAAAAACTGTGACCCAATGGATTTGAAAAGGATACCAGCTCACTCAAGAAAAAAGCTCGGAGGAAAGCTGAGATACAGAAAAAAATCTGTACCATGCTGATAGACCTTGAAAGTGAAGTAATTGGAGCCTGGAACTGTAATAATTTGAGTCTCCAACATCTCATCTACCAGAGTATTCAAAGGACACTGATGTCTGGCATCTTGGGCACATACCTCCACTCTGACATAGGCAATCAGTTCACCTGTTTCCTCTTGTGATCCCAGCATAAGTGACTTCTCCAAATTCTAGTGGTCTGTGAGATGCTTATCAGAGCACTCCTTTATCTTACAATATTTCATCTTCTAAACATCAACCATGTACTACTCAGAAGAGTTTAGTGGTTGACTGGCACACCTGAGGTTCTGAGGAGGCATGGTCATTACAATACTGGATTAATGGGATTAAAGTTTCTAATTAAATCCAGGCATATTATTTCAGACTTCTTTTGCTGACATTTCAAAGAAAATAATACAATCACCAACACACTATAATGCACAATTCATTACACTTTAATTTTCTATCCAACAGCAGTAACTAACTCAGCTGGGGAGAAGGAGGTAAATTGGAAAGGAAAAATGTTAATTTAAATGTTTTGCTAAGAATTTTAAAAGATGCCTTTCCTTGCCCATTGATTTCTGTGCAAATTACAAATCCTTAATGTTTAAACTGTTAAATAAGACCCACAGAGAAAATGTGTACAGAAACACAAGACACATGTGTATCTATTCAGATGCAGCAGTAAATAAGAACCTGGCTTCCAGAGATGCAAGCTCAGGCATGGCCAAACTGCAGCTCAGGAGCCACATGTGGCTCTTGAATGAAAAAGTATGGTTCGCAGAAGAACATCAGCAAATCAATTTAGTAGGTAGAAGCACATGGCTATATGCCTCAGCGCGGCTCTCAAAGATTTAATAATCAACTTGTGTGGCTCTTGAGTTCCATAAGTTTGGCCACCCCTGTGTAAGCTAATGTTTGCCTTCAGTCAGCCTTGTGCGGGACTGTTCTCATAATACCAACCTTGTAACCATACGCAAATCAAGAGATACAAACATCTTCACAGCTCTGTAGAATATTTGTGATGTAACCTTTCGCACAGCAGCTACTCCTCAATTTGCTCAAGAATGTAAAGGAAAAACAGTACATCTTCTACCATGATTGGATATTTTGTTTTAGAGACACTTGAATGTACAAAGTATAATGTTTGCAAGACCTCAGCACTGAAGTTGAAGATGTTCCAAATTCAAGAGCTGTGACTCTAATTTAATTTCTACTATAACTGCGTGTCTTGGTACTAGTGTTTCTTAAGACAGTTCTTTACTGAGAGTGGCACAATCGCTGCTGTCAATTGGAACTTCCTGTCAACCAACTGGGTCTGTGAAGACTTGCTCAAACTACCAGGAAGCTGATCCTGCTACACCACCCTGACAACTACGTAAGAGTGGGTTGAAGAGAGGCCCCACCCTTTGAACCAGCGCAGTATGTGTGCAGGAATAGAAAAAACCAATGTAGATGCACAAGTTGTTGTTGGCAACCTGCGTATCTATGTTCAAGTGCCACCAAAAACATCAGGAAGTGTTGTCCTGCCCATATACTCTGATCAATAGTCTAGTCACTCCGTATCTGAAGATTTTTACCTCATAAATACAATGCTAAAGAAACATCTTACTGGAGAAAAGCAACAAAATCCCAGCTCTCTGGCTATGACAATAATCAGATGTCACCAAGAGGAGCTAAATAAAAACTATGCTAATCCCTGTATTTTAATTTATTGCACTAAGACACTCTCTCAATAGAATGGTATAGAAGAATTAGGAAAATGTGTTTCTGAGAGCAGCCTTAAGCCACCCCAAAATATTTCCCACACTGGTTCAAATTTAATAACTATTACCCTTGAAGCCAAATCACAAACGGTCTACAAGTTTGTTCTTCAGGTCTGAGAAAGGAATAAATAGAAAGTGACAGACTTATTTCACATCAGTAACATCTTAAAACAGAAACCAAAAAAATTGAAGGAATGTAGTTTTCTCAAAGTCTCATAACGAGAAAACATTGTACATTTATGAAATCAGTGCATCCAATCATAAAACAAAAAGAAGGAGAAATAATTTCTCAACACAATCATTTCCTGGATAGGAACCTACAGAATCATGTATATACCCATCTCCTTCAACTGACTTCCCATGCAACAGAGAGCTCCTTTAACTGCAGGAACATCTGTAATCAGTGGGACCATCAGCTGAATGCTCAAATATTGTGGTAATGATGACCTTAAAAATACCTACCTAAGAAAGCAGCTTTATTATGGACTCATGATGCTGTACTAACCAGTACCCTGAAGCAAACCCGAAGAAGTGAAGCATTCCTCAAATGAATGGCAGAAGGATGGAAGTGGAGTCCTGAAAATTCAGCTTTTTAGAAAGGGCCTGCAGATTTCAAGGTTTTATTAAGACACCACTGCACTGCTGGAACCCTCACATATAAGGATATTAATTACACTGTATGACACCACCAATTATTACACCATTCATATTGGTCAGCCTGCTAGTTCTACACAAAAGACCTATTCAACCTCATAAAAATACAGCAACATCCTAGCAATGGGACCGCATATAAATAGCCTGGCTTTGGTAAAAATTATTCTAATGTAACAAGCTAATAATTTAACCCCTTCCAAACAGATTAAATTAACTACCTAGACTAAAACTTTCTGTTAAGCTTCTGCTCAGTAATGGAACTTGACAAAAGGGTTTAACAAAAATACCATCTACAGTGGTGCAGCTACATTTGGCTTTACTGCCTTGAGTCCCAAATACAAAATCAAATCAACACCAGTCTGAAGGCTAAAGTTATCCCATAGAATAAGAGATATTACCATTTGTAAATTTCTAGACATGCAAGAAACTCAACATTTACATCAGTAAGACGATTATTTCTCTTCTAGGTAAATAAAGGCAAACAAAGTTACCTAGTATTCATTTTGTGTGTCTGAAAACCTAAATAGGGATCAAGAACCAAACTAGTTGCTAGGTCATCATTTTCACACAGCTCCTTGGCAGACATTCCAGAGGAAGGCACATAGCGACTTTGGCCTTCAAATCCTGAAGCACCACTACCTGTGAAAAGCAAAAACATCAGTGTTAACAAAAACAGAAAATTAGTCAATCTTACAGAACACTCCCTTTAAAGGGCAGCTCCACCAAGGATACTAGCAGCAACAAGAAGTGGGAGACACTGCACTAGTACAACTCTGGTTTGGATACCCTCAACCAGCTGGGATGTGAGTCATAGTAATTCCCTTAAAGAGAGGCCGCTTTGCTATGAGCAGGGATTCCAGCAGCCTGTTTTATTGACCTGAAGTACAATGGCAGAGGTCTGGAGGTGTGATCCCTGCCCTTTGACTGTATGATACACATTCTTATTTTTTTGTTTTATATGATCTCCTTTGGTCTCTACAGCAAGAGTCTGCGAAATAATGAGGATGCTATCTTCCTTGAACAGGGCAAAAAGCCTCATTAGACAGATTCCTCTGATCCTAGGCTAACATACATACACTTTAAGTGATCTCCCATTATGTAAAGTTGGCCAAGAAACTGGCTGTTTCTTTCACAGTTGCAGACCTTGCAAACAGTCACATACATCTTCCTTGCCTAGAGAGCAGATTGTTACAATGTGCTTCAGAAGAGGCTACCTCAAAACTATTCAGAAAATGAAGCTGGGGCTGAGTTTGGAAGCGTGCTTTTTAAAGTGGTACACTTCAGCTTAAGCTTATCACAACAGTATTTCAAGACCAGCAAGAAAGGGGATTGCTGGTAAGATGCTCTCCTTGACCTTGGAACTTGTACTATACCCCAGTGAAGTAACCCAAATCTGTTAATGTTTCAGACATGCACCAAGACTCATTTAAAGGAAAAAAATTAGCAGGGTGAGTGGTGGGGAATGGGAAAACTGAGTGCACAGAGAGGAATTGCTTTCCCTAGCTCTTGTTGGTTAGCAGGGCGAGACAGAGGGGATGCTGTACTCTGATTTTTAAAACACCATCAAGGATGCCTAAAGCAATGTATATAGTCTCAATTTTTCTTTGACTAAGAAATAAAAATCACAACTAGTACATAA
Source organism: Podocnemis expansa (assembly GCA_007922195.1). NCBI lineage: Eukaryota > Metazoa > Chordata > Testudines > Podocnemididae > Podocnemis > Podocnemis expansa. The sequence continues at coordinate 3,679,057 of ML682025.1, forward strand.
TTCAGCAATATCTGCCTCAGCAGTTTCAAATTTGTAAGTGACAATACCACAAAAAAAGCTGAAGTAAAGCCTGATTTTCAAACTCCAAATAGCAGTGCTAGCTGAAATTTATATCTGGTCCTCTCCTCCACAATGATAAAGCAATTTGTTTTTCAGAAAGCTCAGTTTTACAATGAAATTATTGATATAGGTATGACTAACAAAACTGAGATTTACCTGTCCAAGTGTCTATATTCACATAACCTTCACAACTGGTTCCACAGTTCCAGCTAGAATCCCATATTTTTTCCAAGATCAATTCTTAAGATTTGTGGGCAAATTATTAAATTAGAACATATCTATAGCCTACTCTGCAATGAAGTTAGCTCTTAGCTGTAACATATTAAGGATCTTTTTCTGTACTCAATTTTTTCAAAGAATTTAAAATAAATGAAAATGCTTTACTTTTGATTTAACTATTCATGGGACTTAAATACTTATTTCTGAAAAATCGCAGCTTATAATTACAAACGTAATAGAACTATCCTACTGCTAACTGCATGTCATGAAAACTTACTTCTTAGAGAACTAGAACACGTATAGAAAGATTTCAGAATAAGTAATTAAAAAGATAGCAATTCAGTAAGTGAGATGCTACTATGATTCACATCACAACCCAACAAACGTGTACATACATCTGCTTGATCTTCTCTCAACTCCATTTTTGCTAGTCTTTGGATTGTCCTTTCCAGTGTGCTGCAATTTGGACTGATTCTGCTGATGTTCATTAGACAACTTGCCTCCATTTCTCCTGCCATTCACCACCATGTTCTTGGATTCTCCCAGCCACTTCATGCCCACAAACAGCCTGACCCAGTTGCATTTAGTCACTTTTTAAAAGGCTTGGAGAAGTGGGTCAATTTCAGTTTCAACTCCTATAGGAAACAAATATCAAAACAAACAAAAAAATTAAAACAGAGAACCTATTTTTAAAACACAATTTTTAAAACAAAATAGCAGAAGTGCTCAGGAATTGTTAAGAATTACTGCGCAACTACAACAGATCACAGGAACCATAGACTTTAAAAATAATAATAAAAAAATAAAATCAAGAAAACAACTGAGTACTATACTTGCTAGTTTTAAATACTTTAACACAAATAAATTTAGGGCTTCACTGATCAAAACACACAACAGTGGAAGTTACATATATCAAAGTATCATGCCTTTGCAGAGTAAGAGTATACTAGCAACTGTGTTGTTTAATGATGAAAGGCATTATTACTTCTTTATTACCATATGGCACCATAAGCATGAAAAGTACTTTATACAGACATAAGTAATCCAACAAAGTTCCTCAACTCAAAACAGCTCACAATTTAAGCTCCACAGACAACCTTAGACATACTATGAGCCCCACATTTTAAAAAAGGTCTATCTTAAAAGCTGTAGATTTAACTAGTACAGATTATGGTATTATCTTCACTAGCATCACAGTCACATTGTTCAATACTTCCTGGCAATGCTCAGGTTCAGAAACAAACAAATGAGAGATTTCACAAGGCTCTAATCAATAAACCTAGCAGGGCCATAACAGATACAGTTATTTTTGATAATTTGGAATAGCCCTTTTGTCCACATCAGTGGAATCTTCAAAGACGGGTAAACAAACTTGAAATCTCCACACCACAAAATACTGGAGGAACATTATCCAGTAAGTGTTTGACATTTCTGATGGAAACAATGGTTCCAAGTTTTATTTTAAATCATGTTTTCAAACACACATAGCTTTACCACTTATAAAAATAATACCTGCATTAGGCCAGATGCTCGAAATCTAAAACATCTGACAATCATGCCCTCCTCAGAGGAAGCTGTAGCCCAGAGGACTTTGAGGGACTCTGGTGATACAGTTGAATATGGAGTTAACAGCAGCAGTGTGAAGTATTAAAGCGTATTTGGGAAGCACTAACAAGATCCAGATATTACATGGTATCTACATTTTTATGATTCTAAGAAACAGGAGAACTGAAAAGGGACCATAAATGGTATTCTAGTACAGCCTCTGCACTCGAGGCACACCTAAGTATTATCTAATTGTGTGAAAGACATACACAAACAATAACTTAGGCTACAATTTTGACATGGGGATCAGTGTTCAGTGAACAGCTGCTCATCCATCGAGGAACTGCAAGCAAGCCTTGCAGTTGCAGCCCACCAAATTTGACTGGCGTTGCAAGCCGTGCCACAGGGCTGCAATGCCAATCAAACATAACCCCCTCCCCCACCATCCCCTAAGGGCAGATGGACCAAACTAGAATGATGCAGGAAGCATGTGAGCCAGTTCAAAATGCCTGCTGCAGAAAGTTGGATTCAATGTCACCATTGCCAGGTAAGTGTGGAGTGGGCAAGCTGTCCAATTTCCCCCGCAAAGGTTCCCCAATTCCATGTAGCATATCCTTGTTTTCCTGCATCTCTGCTGAGATGGCTTTTAAAATTTTCCATAAAAAAGGGAGCATTAAGTATAGCTATCTATCTAAATCAGATCTGTGAGAAGATGCTTGCATTTAGAGCCAATACTGCATTACAACAAATGACCAAACAAATGACAGATCATATCTTGCTCAATTTCTTGACTAGATTATTCAGTGCTGATACATACAAAGCACTTTAGTTTTGAAACCAAGTTAGAAAACCCCCATTAAAAATTAACTGTCTCTGAAACAGCTGGACAAATGGGATTTTGAATAAAAGTGTTTAGGGGTTAAGTCACATTAGACCAAAATCTGGGATTTGCTCTACTCAGCACTGAACCAGTAACAAAAGAAAACCTGACAGATTTAGAGGGCACAGACAGCAACATTCAAACAATAATGACTAAGAAAAGAGGTTTCGTACCATTTTCATACAATTTTGGTAAAAGATATTCTTCACGTTTCATGTTAGAAATTCATGACCAGTAATACCGAAAAGATGGGATTCCCAATTTTTATGGAGTATAAAGCATTCACTTCTACCGTCTTCAGTTTTTGAGATATCAGATAACCAAGAACTGGAATTTGAATGGAAAAAATGGCAAAAATGGTAATGAGATTGATGTGACTTTAAAGTCTAATTATTATGACTCAGTTTGCCACACACATGAAAGACTAGTAAGTGTTGTCAAGCAATAACCCTGGAGTAGTAAATAAAAAGAAAACATTAATCCCTCATAGGGAAATATTCCATTAGGAGCACTCACAGCTGGGTACTCATATCATTGCGGCAAAGCTAATTACACCTTCTGGAGTCAGAGGAGACAGGATTTGTGAGTTCTAGAGGCCCACTTAAAAGTTCCACGTGTACCTAGTTTCTAAGCAGAACACTCCTCAAATATCAGAGCTGCTGACTACATACGTCATAAAGTCAATAGATTATTTTCTAGTATGTCTCCTGATAGACAACCATATTTCTACATGAAAGAATGATAATTTGTTTTGAATAGTATAGCACAGCTTGATACTGTATCACAAGGAGCAGAAACAAAGAACTAATAAGGAACACAGACAGCCATGACAACTGGCAACATAAGAAATGGCTTGTGGAGGAAAATACATCAGAACCAAACACTAAATCTACTGAATTTTAAATGTGGAGTTTAAAACCGCTAGTGAGCTAATAACTTTAGGCTACCATGACAGCTACTGGTCCATGTAAAAAAATTATGTCTACTTCAATGGGCCAGTATTAAGCAGCGTCACAAGTAGAGCAGAAAAATCTACAGTATGCAAATGACCACCAAACCCCACTTTTCTGTGTGGTTTGAATGAATTTTGCACAGATAATTTATATCATCAGCAAACCATCACTGCTTCTGCACACCACTGTAACTTGATCCTCATGATCACATGGCCCATAGAAAAAGTGAAGGGGTGGGGAAGAGTAGGAGAGGAATGGAAATTAACAAATGCAAGGCAAACTTCCTATATTTTCAGGTAAAGATTGTCTGTTACCAAAAATTAAAATATAATTAATTATCCAAATTTATTAGATAAATACTTGTTACAGAAAAAAAGACAGGAACTCCCTCCCTAAATAACGTATCAAGGCAATTCTGGTGAACTCCAAAACCATTTACAACGCAGCAGCCAGGAAAGGGCAATGGACTTCTCTACAGATCCCACTGGGATTCATTTTTCACTCCTTCAACCCGTTCCGTCTCTTTTATGCAGGAGTGAGATTAGTGGTTTTAGTTCACAAGCTAATTGTAGGGGTCAGCAGAACATGTATATGCCTCTGGGCCCTTTGCTGAATGTCTTCCTAATTAATACAGGCTACCTCCAAGACCTGGTATCACAATCCAAAAAATTCCTTTGATGACCAACACTACTGCTATGTTAGAAGGACACACCAAAGGACAACAAAGCAAGAGACTCACTCATTATGCCAATCAAAATTAGACCTGCGTTACTCAGAAAACTAGCACAAATACCCCCATGGCCCAGTGGCAGATTTTACAAGGGTTAGATTAAATTCTGAAATAATTTTCTAACTCTTGAATGAGGCACATTGTGTAACACTAATTTGAACAATTAAAGAGAAATTACATTTTTCTGCAACACTCAGAAAGCTAGATAAATGCTGTTGAAAGTCAAGTGCTACTACAGAAGAGGTAAAGTGGTAAAAGCTATGCTTTCCAGTCTAGATGTTTTATCAAGCCAATAACACAGAACGGGGGCAAGCAGATTCTTACAATGTCACTAACTCAAAATACATGTAAACTTCACTATGCACTCTCTCTCTCTCTCTCTCTGAAGTAGTTTATCTTTTCTTGGCGTTTTGTACTGCCACCCAATCAATTCTCTCCAAGCTAAATGGCTGCGCAGTCCCCACCAATGCCCAGCGCAGGGACCACTGCCAGCTGCGCACAGCCAGCAGCTGCAGACCCTACCCGGCCAGAAGGCAGTTTTCTGGCCGGCTGAGAGCTGCTCTGAGCCATGAGTTTTTAAAACTGCTTGGAGTAAACTCTAACTGAACATGCGCAGATCAATGGGAGTGGCTGGGAGCCAGGCCACATGGCTCTGGCAGCCAGCTAAAGGCAGGGGTGGAGGGCAGATTGGGTTAGGGTTGGGGCAGCCAGAAGTGAAAGGAAGCAGAGGGTTGGAGGGAAGATGGGGTTGGGCCAGCTGGGAGGATGGGGGCGGGGGGGGGGCTGGCAGAGCAAGGGGCCACACAATGAGTACCATAAGTTGTTCAGCTGCTTTAGGGCCATAGAGGGAACATTGCCACCCATCACTGTGCACCTTCCACATAAGAATGACAAAGTGAAGTTCCTAGGCTACCTGGAGTCTCAGGTCCTTTTTCCTTTTCAGGTGGTAAAAACCTCTGCTTGAGGAGAAATTCTCACCCTCTACATCAGTGGTTCTCAACATTTTGTGAGTCGTGACATGCTTGGAGGCATGCAGGACCCTATGGACACACCAGTCCCCACCCACAATCCTCAAATGAGCTATGCTGGAGGGAGGGGTGGGGTGGCAGAAAGCATGCTAGATATTACACAGACTACCACACACATACACACAAATGTAAGAGCAAGCACGTCCCAAAAATCAGTGGCTAGCAAAGCCACTTCCCAGGTGAGTCAAGCAGCACAGTGAGTGGCTCAAGGGTGAGACAGAGACAGCAGATCCTCTAGGGCTAGGCCAGTGGTTCTCAATCTTTTGTGGGCTGCGACATGTGTAGCAATATATGCGATCCTACAGGACATACTACCATCCCTGTCCTAAGCCAAATCCAGCCCCCTCCCCACAACACACTTACTGCCCTGTGGCGACACAGTAATGTGTCCTGACACAGCAGTTGAGAACTGCTGTTCTGTATAAACTCAAGGGGTTCTTGTCAATCTTTCAAACCACATAGATGAGTTCTGACATGAGCTTTCTCTGCATGGGGAAATTTACTGGTCTAACTGCACCAATGAACTCTTATTCTGGAACAAGAGTGTCCACTATTAACTATAGGAGTATAAATATACTGGTAAATTTTGCCAGATAAACAAGTCCTTAGTTTCAAAACAGTCTAATTTCACATCACATCAACCATACCCAGACACTAAATGTAGACTTCAAAATGATAAATTTTATGACGACATTTAACAGCTTCAAAACTCTGTTGAAGATTTAAGTTTTTTTTATAGCAGTTATCACTGTGCTATCTGAACACTTCCCAAAACTGTAAGGTACAAAGTGGCTAATCATATATATAAAAAGGTCAAATTTACATTAATGTATATCCCTAGAAATCACACTAAAAAAGATCAAGTGGTGGTGTTAATCAATAAGAATTAGGTTGGATAGAATCATTCTATTAAAAAAGGATTATTGCAATTGTCATTCAAGTTTATTTCTCAGTTGTACACAATGCTTATTACAGTATTAATGATATCAGACAACCAATACGAGCCCTAGTCTATACTTGTAGTGGAGTGCAGGGTATAACTAGCTACATCCTATAGTGAAAAACAAGCTACATCCACACTCATTGTGGCATGCAGCTACATGTGGCAGAGAAAGCAAGGAGTCTTGTGGCATCGAAAGACTGATAGATTTATTTATTGCATGAGCTTTCGTGGGAGAAAATCCCACACTGTCAAACGCTTTGAAGAGCTCTTCAAAGCTTCTGAGGATGTGGGATTTTCTCCCACGAAAGCTCATGCAATAAACAAATCTATCAGTCTTTCGATGCCACAAGACTCCTTGCTTTTTTTGCTTTACTAGACTAACACAGCTGCCCGTTTGGAAATGTGGCAGAGAAAGGCTCTGGAGTGGGGAAACTTTTCCATGTTATCGGCCTCCTGCCACAGCATTTTCCCACTGACTGAGACCTGGTCCACAATGATGGCAAAATTAAACAGCAGTCAATGGGAACTGTGCAAGTTATGTAGAATAGCTTGTGTAACTCCCATCGACTTTGCAACTCCCCTTTAGCATGCTATTTTCACTGAGCTGTCAACAGAAAATACATTCCCATTAATGCAGCACTACATGACTTGAAGGTGTGACTTTATTAATTCAATTTTTAGATCGACTCAGCATGTCTTAACTGTCTGCTCAGTCAATCCAGAAAGTTCATCCAATAGCAACAAATTTGCTATCAGTGTAGACATGTCATGAAAAACTTAGGATAACATGGAAAGGCTCTGGCAGCAGAACACTAAGCTGCTAAAAACAGCAGGGTAAACAGAGGAGGCATGTCTTGGGTGTGTAAAGAAACACACAGGGCACATTCCTTAAGATTCAGGAGTATAGGACACTCTCCTCAACTAAGCAGTGCCTCATTTTCTACGCTGGTATTTATACCTGTGCTGGCAGGATGTGAAGTGTACTCTGTGCTATCATAAATGTAGACCTACCCATAAAATGCCACAGCGTACCTCAGAAAGTACTCTTTATAAACTTACATCTTCACATAACTCTAGCTTCTGTAACAGTTACCCTTCCATGTAAAGCTCCTTGTATTTTGAACCAAAGGTGAAAAGTTATGGGAAGTTTATGCAGATTCAATTTGGCCAATTCTGAGATATTCAACTTGTGAGTGTGAAAAAAATGTATTTTTCAAAAGTTATTTTTTCAGATACACCTTCGTAATAAAATATTTCCACGGACAACTCTTTTTAAAAAAAATGGAAGCTTGCTACAGACTTACCCTTCAATATAGACAAATGACTGACATGTTTGGGGGGAGGAGGAACTAGTCTAAAAAATACTTGGCTAATATGCATTGCAGAAACTGTAGACTGACTAGTTCTAGCCTCCAACTCACAAGAAGTAACACCTGCTTTCCTGTTTTTGACCTAACAACACTAGCAAACCATACTTCCCTTGAATCCCCTACTATTTAGATCACATACTAAATCTGAATTTCATACAGACTGGGACTTTAGTTTCGAGAGCATGGAACTCTCTGTAGTACACTTTTTGAAACCAGCAGTGAACATCCAGGAAAGAAAAGTTGCTAGTTATGCTAAACCCTTGTTGATTGGGAAAGGATACGCTTGATGGTGTTCCTATTGAACACCCAGCCTATTAATTTCAAGTTTTGCATGATCTGTAGGTTGCACAGTATAGCGTTAAAATCTTGCACAGTCAACTTAAAACTAACAGCTTACTAACAATCATGACAGACAAACAAGTCTGCTTACCCTGTTATAGTTCTAATAAATCTACAGTATTACCTCTAACAATTTTTAAAATCCAGTTTACTTTTTATTATTTATAATGTTCACATTTTTCATCAGAACAAACTCAGTGAAGGAAGTTTTATTTGAATTTACTGCAGGTGTAACTGATTGCAGTGATGAAGAGTTTGGACAAAGTTAAAACGCTGCAAAAGTATCCTTTAAAAAACAGCTGTCTCTGCTTTTCTGAATTTGTGGAAAGATTTCGATTTGTCTTAAATTCTTTATAGAAACTGGATTTTACAAAGAACTTTGAAAACTGAAGGAAAATATAACGTCTTCACATAAATTTCTTCACTCAGTCTCAAAATCTGTGACGATTTAAAAAAAAATCGAATTTAAGCAAAAAAAAGTTACGTTTGAAATTTTACATGCACTACTAACAAGAAATGTAAAACCACGTAGTTCTCACAAAAGTCAGGCCCATATCCTGCAAATACACATACAAATCCTTAAAAACTAGTAGACTATTTATACATTTAACAGGACTATTATCTGTACTGCTGTTCTACCAAGATAAAGCACTGTGGTAGGTATAATGTAAAGCATTACACTTAACACCATACACAGCAATACAAAATTCTATATGCAAGCAAGACGTGTTATTGTTGCAGTTTGAACCACGATGGATTTTTTTTTTTTTTTTTTTTTTTTTGGAAAATATGACTGTACGGGCACAAAAATTGGGAAGATGGTCCAAGTCAGTTTAAGTTTAAATGTATGGTGTTCAGAAAATGAAATCAAATGAGCTGTGGATTCACTTCTGCAACATTTACCTTATCAGAGAAGCAATATTTAATTTATTATGAAAGGAAACTTTAAAACAAGGCTCAGTGCATAAACAGCAAAAATGCAAGTGACATTTACTCTACTCTGCCAAAGTAGACATCCTTCACCAATAACTATATTATTTAAAGCCAACAGACCAGTTTCTCATTATAGCTTGAATTAAAATAAGTAGAGCCCTGCAAATCCGCGGATACAACACAGATATCTGCAGACCATTTCTTGCGGATGCAGGTCGGATACAGATCCACTTATTTGTATCCGTGCAGGGCTCTAAAAATAAGATACAACTAACTATATTCGTAGAACCTGTCTTGCTGCTTCAAAAATCTTATTGAAAAGCAGAATCTTTGGACACATCATCAGTTCAACTACTGTAGAGACCCAACAGGATAAAAACTGCCAAGGAGAAAAACCTCAAACGAGCCACACTTTTTACTGTCTTAGAACCTCTTGTGTAGCTCTAAGTCTTAACAGGGAATCCACTTCTGATTTGAGCAGCATGTCACAAAAGAAATTTTTGAAGAGGGAAAGGGGAAGCAGCACAGGTTAAAAGCTACATCACACGCTCCCAACACTCAGAGATCAGTAATAATTCCACTTTACCCATTAGGAAGCACCAAAGAGTCTCCAAAAGGGAAAATAAAGAGAGAATTAAGACTAGCACTAGATTCTTAAGTAAATTTCATGTTGAGTGGGAGAGAACAGTTAACAGCTAAAGAACCAGATCTCTCCCCCTGCTTTTTTAGTGTGACACAGTTGAGACTTCCAGAGTGAAGAGTTAAAGTGACACAGTGGAAGGCATTATTGGATTGGGAAGAAGGAGGAAGAACTACGGAGGTGACCAGAATCTTTCACTTTGCCTACTGGACAGCCCCAATGACTGAACAAAAGACACAGAATTCATCTTTTTCAATGTCTCATTGGTCTAGCTACTCCCATTAAAGGAGAAACTCCCCATCTAACATAAAATGTCTTATTCTTGTACTGATGCCAGCAAATTCAACCAGAGCATGAAGCCAAATGCCACAGCTCTTAACGACAGACATGAAAACACATGGAGGACATTCTTAGGGATCACAACCCTCACCAATTATCTCTTTCATTTCCTTTTCTTCTTCATTCAGGAAATAATCAAGCAAAGGGAACGTCAGGTATCAGAGTCTGATCTGATACTGGGGCATGAGAGCCTGATAATTGCCAACATAAAACTTCAACAAATCAAGGAGGACATTTCTCCCCAAGAGATCTTCTTCACTTCTTTGCCAAAAGGAACGGTCTCCAATCCTAGAGCCCTTAATCTCTTTGGCCAGTGAAAAGATCATAAAAAACAGTAAACCAAAACAAAAAACCAAACAAAAACAAACCAAAAAACAGAAGCGTCAAGTAGTGTGTCTATTCTGGCTGATAGCAGATGTAGAGTCTCAGATCAGCAATGTATTTCCTATCAGGGCCCAACAACTGAAAGGGCATGCCTACACTTCAAGATGAGAATGATTCCCAGATGGAGAAGGGGAGACACTTGTATTACTTAGCACTAAGAGTATCGAAAGAAGTTAGCCGCTGCAAGTATGCAACTAGCATCTCTGGCAGGCATGCATGCAGGGCACCTAGCCCTGCTGCCACCTGCGCTGCTGCTGGCTGTTTTATTTTTAGCTCATTAGTTTGATGTGAGTGAGTACAAGTATGTCTCCTCAAGCTGAGAATTACAAAGGGATCTTACAAAATTGGGTGAGCAGGGAACAAAATGGCAAATGAAAGTCGACGTTGACAAATGCAAAGTGACACACATTGGAAAACATAATCCGACCTATGCATACAAATATCTGGAGAAGAATGCCCTAAGGATCCTGAAAACTTCTGAGAAAAGACTCACAGCAGAGACCAAAATGGAAAGATAATCCGAGGAACCAAAACTCTCTTGCCAAGCAAGCTGTTCAGAAGAGACTCCACACCTATCTCTGATCCTCTCAAGACCAACAGACTCTCTCTCCCCCACTCGCTAATGTTAGGGACTCTGAACTCTCAGACTCCAGAACACTTCTAGATTCAAAGGACATTTCACCACAAAATCCCTCTGAAGGGGAATGGGCTGTCTGTGCTAGATAAAATGCACTGCCACCAAAGAACTACCATCACTAACAGGGAGAGTATTCAATACAGAAAGGGGCATGTTTCTTAGATCAACTGGTCACTACCTGGCAGCAAATACTGTCTGAGCCATTTGTCTCCAAAGGTTCTCACAACACAGCTGGCCACCTCAGTGCCAAGGCTGCTCCAGAAGAGAACACACAGTATTGCCCCTGACATCAAAGGCTTTTGCCTCTCTACTTTATAAACAGCCTGAAGCAGACAAGGAGTTTCTGTGCTCTCACACAGGCATGGAGCACTGAGGCAAGGACAGATCCGCAGGTCTAGTCCACAAGACCTCCATAATTAGTAAAGCAGGGGGCTTAGTGCAAGAATCCTTCAGGGCCGAAGGGTCAGCATTCTGAACAATCACCCAGGCAATGGTCTTTTCTTGAGGCACATTAGATGCTGAGTTTGTGCATCCAACTCTAAGATGACAGAGAATCATGAAATACACAACCTATACAAGCCTTTTCCCACCACTGATTCCTTGGGGTTCAGATCAGACATGATGCCTCAGAATCCAGAAGTTCACCCAAAAATCTACAGAGCTAAACACTTGGCTACAGAAAAAACAAACTACATTACCAAAATCTACTAGTAGTAAGATGGGAAAAAACAAACCAAGCCTCTGAGCACAAAAGTCCCCAAGACCTTTAAACGACCATGGGGGGGGGGGAAAAAAAGCAAAACTTCTCTGAACAGTCCTGTACATCCCTTTAAAAATCTTGGCTCCAACTGTTTGGTGCCATGAGGGGGCACTCATGGACTCCCACAGGTACTGCTTTTCTAAAAGACTTATGAAGCTCAGTGACATCTGTTGCTGCATCCTCTGTATCCTGAAATCTTTAAAAACCATTATTGAAGACTACCATAATTCAATCATAGGTTAGGGGTCTATTACAGGAGTGGGAGGGGAGGTGTCACATTCTGTGGCCTGCATTGTGCGGGAGGTCAGATGATCATATTGGTCCCTTCTGACCTTTATTAAACATCGGAAGGCTACATCCCAGACAAGGCATATGCAGAGTTAATTTCAGAACAGCACACAAACATTCATCGTAAAACCACACAAGATAGAAAAGAATCATTACTGTGGTAAATTAAGGTGCGTGTCTTGGGCTAAACCAGTGTACCATTTGAACTGAAAGGAATACAGGGAACAGCAATACTACAGCAGCACAATATATCAGACTAGAGCTAACACACAAGAAACCTTTTGAGAGTTTATACTGTATACACATGGACCTCGTTCTACCGCCACGTGCATTTAGGAAGGTCATTACATCCAATAAATTAATGTACTAAGTAAGTTGACATACCTTCATTGAACAATTTTTATTTCCATTCTTTAATCTGGTATTACTTTTATGAATAGATCAATTTGAACTTAGAACTCGTATGTCTTGTAACCAAAGAAAATCATATTGTAGGGCAAACTGATTGCTTTTCAAAAGCATTTTTCCTATTATTCTATTTCTAAGCCAACATACAGTATATTTCACCCGTCTTAAACAAATTCAGTCAAGAGGTTAATTTTTAACCATACAAATGAACCGAAAGGTATGTGTGTATGCATATTTGTATACTATAACTGTACTATAAACACAAATTCCACTATTTTGGACAAGCTAAAAATGAACACAAGTTTAAGAAGTTAGGACTTCCTAAAGTTGCACAATGTGTGTCCTATTTTTATAGGCAATACATAATCTGATGTCCATTTGGCTCAGATAAAACACTTTAAATTTGGCTCATTTATAACAATCAACCTGAAATATTTTGCTGAACACAGAATGTGTGTTTTCAATTTACATTAGATTTCAACGGAAATATTTCAAACATGCATGCTATCAGCACATAGAAAGCATTCAGCGATTATTCAAAACATATAAAGACTCTGCCACAGAACTGTTAACACACCTCTGTGAAACTTCACACTTTCCCCATGATTTTTTTCTTTCAGAGAGGACTTTTTAAACAGACCATTTAAATTCAAAAAGTCTCGAGCACAGATTTAATGCTGAAGAAGGATGCGTATTTTCCCTCCTCAAGATCCCTTGTGACTTCAGAACTTTTGGTCTTTCATCAGACCAGAAAACAACAGACATTTCAATATAATAGCAATGTCTTCAAGAATGCTCATTGAAAAGACTTTAATAAGAAAAGCCATTTAACTGTGATTTAACACAAATTAAAAGACTAATTACTTATTCATACATAGTTAAAAGGGATGCAAACTCACCACAGCTAAACTCTAGTGACAGACCTCTTAGTACCAAATTCCAAAGGGTTAGCCAACTTAGTCTAGTTCAGCAAAAACAAGCAAGGAGTCCCGTGGCACATTCAGAGACTAAAATTTAGTTATCGCATGAGACAAAATTCCACTTCATCAAACGTCTGACCAAGTGGTATTTTCTCCCATGAAAACTCACGTGATAAACAAACTTGTTAGTCTTTAAACATGCAACAAGACTCCTTGTTTTCTTAGTATCAAAACTGTAGAAAACTATCAGCATAATAAAAATCATCTGTCCTCAGCTTCTGCACACAGCCAAGCAGAATGAAACAGCCCCCAAACAGTATTCTCCCCAGGACCACCCAGTGGGGTGTAGGGGCGCTCACTAAATTGGTCTAAGGCTGTTACTAGCTGACAACAGAGGAGGTGGAAGATTCAGACGGGTGCTGGTGCGCTCAGTAAATTGGTCTAAGGCTGTTACTAGCTGACAACTGGGGAGGTGGGAGATTCAGAGG
>ML682025.1:3692930-3708399 GCA_007922195.1 Podocnemis expansa
CTAAGACCGTTACTAGCTGACAACTGGGGGTGGGTGTTGGGAAATTCAGGGGAGTGTGGCGTGCTAGAAAACCCCCGCTCCCAAACCTTGCCGATAGCGAAGAAACGGATTAGGGAGAAACTCCTTCAAATCGCCAGGCAAGATAAGAGCGAGCTGCAGCTTTACAAAGCTGCTCTTCTCTCCCCCTCTTCCCTAATCCTGTGCTGCCCTCTTGAGGTCGCCTCGCACCTTCTCTCCTCACTCCACTCTCCGCCCGACGATGGGAACACAAACCCCCGCTCCCCTCGCCGGATCCCACGTCCCCAGCCCTCCCGGCCGCTGCAGCCAAAGGTGTCACACGCCGCGCCCCGGCCCCTCTTTTCCGCCACACCCGGCGAGGAGCCGGGAGACGCCCAGAGCTACTTCCCCTCTCGGCCCATCCTGCCCCGGCGCGGCGGGGCCGCCATGGGGCCCTTTAAATCCCAGAGCCCCGCGACGGGCTCCAGCTGTCAGAGCAGCCGGCAGCCCGGGGCAGACCACCCGCCCCCGCCCGGGGGGGGCAGATGCGCCCCCCCCCCGGTGGCACCGACCGTCTCCCTCCCCCGTGCCACACATCGTCCCGGCTGCCCCCCAGCCGCGCCCCAGCAACCCCCCCGCCGCCCCAACTGCTTCCCCCCGCTTCCCCCCACCCCTCCGTCTGCCCCCCGGCCCAAGGCGGCCATGACTCCCCCCCCGCGGCTGGGACCCCTCCCCGGAAGGGGGCGCCCCCCGCCACCTGCCCCCCCCCCGCAATGGGGCCCCTGGCCGCTTGACAGCCCCCCCCCGCACCCCGCTGAGCACTTACCGCCCGGCCGCCGCTCCACGCTGAGATCCCCGCCGCCACCCCCGGCCTCGCCGCCGCTGCCCCGAGCTCCAGCCACAGCAAACTTAATCATAAAAAAAAATAATAATAATAATTCCAGGGGGAAAAATGGCGGATTAAAATCCAAGATGGCGGCGGCGAGGGCCGAACGCTGAGGGGCACTGCCGCCTAGAGATCCATCCGCCGGACCCCGCGAGAAAGAGTCCCTCGGGCCCCCTCACAAAGACCCTGCGGCGCGGCGGCGATCCCGTCCCCGCCTCCTCTTTCTCCGCGCCGAGCTCCCCGCGCTTCGCTCCCACGCGCAGCCCGAGCTCCCCCGCGCGCCGGAGTCTCGCCTCTCCCTGCCAGCCTCGCCGCCTCCTCACACAGCTGGGACGGGAGAGGCACCTCCTGTCCGGGTGCTCCGAGGCGGCGGAGGAACACAGCACAAAAGCACCAGCGCTTCTAGATCGCGGCTGGCGGCGGAGGGATATGCCTCAAAAGAAATCCCTTCGCTCGCTCCGCGCTAGGCCCTAGAACGCAGGGGCCGCGCTGAAGGGCCCCTCCGTCGGCGCCTCACCCGTGGCGGAGAAACACCAGGGCGCGCGACACCCATGACCGCTCGCGCTCTTCTGTTCGGCGCCGCGCGGAACGAGTCCCGGCCCCACCACAGTTTCGCCGGGCGGCCGCGGCGGCGGAGCACGAAAAGAAGTTCCGGTCGCTAGTGGGCCGTGAAAGGATCCCTCCGCCGCCGAGTGCCCTTTAAATACCAGGCACGGTAGCGGCGGAAGGAAAAGGAGCCCCTCCCTTGCCTGAATTGGGATGGGAGTAAGGGCGACCTGTCCAAAGTCAGCTTTTGGGGGCAGCGTGGGGAGGATCAAGGGGCTATAGATACCTTGTGGGAGGGGGTCTCATACCTTCTCAAATACTTGCCTGTGTGTGGGGGGGTCACATCTCAAGTGAATGAGGGGCACCTTGAGGGCATCACCACCTCACTGTGGGGTGTTGGGGCCTTAGGGGATGGTGATATCTGCCCCTCTCTCTGGGCAACTTGTAGCCTGGCAAGCTCTTTACCCTTTGCTGAGAAAGGAAACGCTTCAAGACAGGGCATGGCTAATGTAGTGTATGCCCTTTGGTGCTTACCCAAGAGAAGTTCTTACCACCATCCTGCCTCTGCTTCTGAAATTAAGATACCCCAAATCAAGGGTGGGTTATCATTCACCTCTTTGTGCTCGCTCCTTTATGGGTGATGCATGCTCTCCAAAGTGCCTTTTACTGACCATACAAGCAGACAGCAAACCTTTAAGGGATGTTGCTTCTTCAAAAAGCCCTAATGAGCTGAGTTTCTCAGTCAACATTGAGTAGAACAGAGTAACTACAAAGGTGCACTCTACAGCCAACCCTGTTTTGTAGCTTTTTCCTGCCTTCCCCATCTTTTTTATAAGGGGATCTTTTGTCTTCAGAAATTCTGTCACTTAGATGAACTGCTTTCCCTTAACACACACTTCCTTTTTAATGCATGTCCTAACATCTTTCTAGGGTTAAGTGCACATCAAAAAAACAGGACCACATTGAAGACTAGCTACAATTGTGAATTAGTAGTAGTTTATAGTTATGTATATAGTTCTATGTACACTGTTACAAGTAATTTATCAGAGGCATGTCATTTTCACAATCTGTATGATGCCAAAATCATTTAGCTTCCCACCCATGCTTGTGTATTGCACCTTAGCTTTTTCAGTGATCTTTCTTCAGGGGCAATTAAAAGAATGTCATGGGAATTTCTGATTTTTTTTCCTTCTCTGGTTTAAGCAGAAAATGTATGAACATTTGGTGTCAAGGATAATTAAATTAAAAACCTATGTTAAAGCAATAATTGCTGAAAAAATCATTTATAGAAGTAAGCAAATTTCAGAAGTAAAATGTCCTATGTTAGTTACATAGCACTTATGTAATATTTTAAGTTGCTCTTTGTGTTTATTGTCATATGATCCACATACATAGTTCACAGCATGACTGATTTTTAGTATCATCACTTTTTTACAAGCATTTCAGGTGGCTTTTAAGCACTCTAAAAAGTCAAAATAGGAGAGCAAATGCATTTCCCCAAGAAGGGAACATATGCCATGAAATTTAGCACTTGCACTGAAGGCTATTCTATTCTACTATTGAAATATGTGAAATCCAGGGATTTTTAATAACATTTAATTGCATAATTTTGTTTTAAATCTCATTTGGCATTATATAAGCAAGCAAAAGAAGTATCTAAAACTGGTTGATGTCTTGAATAAATAAAAATTCCTTACTAAATAAGGAATTAAATAATAAAATAATAAATAATAAAAAATCTGCTAAATAGATTTTTACTGAATTATTACAGAGAATTCTTTGTTGGGTATCCCAGGTGATGAGACTTGCCCACATACTCAGGGTTTTATCTGATTGCCATAGTTGGGGGTCAGGAAGGAATTTTGCCCCAGGGCAGATTGGCAGGGGTGCTGGGTTTTTTTTTCACTGTCCTCTCTAGTATGGGGCACAGCTTACTTGCTAGTGGCTTCTCTGTACTTTAAAGTCTTTAAATCATGATGTGAGGACTTTAATAACTCAGTCATAGGTTAGAGGTCCAGGAGTGGGTTCGTGAGGTTTTGAGGCTTGCATTGTGCAGGACATCAGAGGATCATATTGCTCTCTTTTGACCCTAGAATCTATGAATCTTACTGAAATTTGGTAACAAGAAATCATAACCAAAATTGAGAATGTGCACCAAGCTGTTTACCCAGACAGAAACAAACGTACCATCAAGTTGTAAATCTCTGAATATAGTGATTTTAAATCAGAATTGATGGCATATACTTAATAGCATCAAAGATGGTTTAATACCATGACAACATTAATAACTAATATTTATACAAAGACCTGGGGTGCTTAGTCTGCTTTATGTACTAGGGCAGCCTCAAAGGTCATTGCTGCATTCAGTTTTATATCACATCACCTGTCACTGAATCCCAGCTACTTCTGGGCTGGAAGCTGACAGCCTTCAACCTTGTCTTCACAAGTGATTTGCCTCACTTACAGCTATGGATGGCCAGCTGTTGGTGTCCAGTGCAAACAATGAACCTTGAACACACACTCCTATCATAGACAGTTGCGAACCAACTCAAAAGAGAATGAAGGATAAGCTGGAAAGGATGTCAACTTTTGAAAATACACTTGTATTTTTTTTAAAAAAGCATATGACAAAGATTAAAGAAAAAATATTTACAGTTTGTTTACATTGTTCATTTGGCAGCACTTTGTGTATACTCAATTTCACTGTTTCCTTTACAGTAATGAAGCAGTTTTCCTTCACACGACAACATATAGGAGAAATATATTTTAAAATAGGGAAGTCTGATGGTAAAAAACACGAAAATTGGCAGGATGGCTCAGGAACAAGTTTAATACATTAAGCTACTTTTTACTATCTTTAAAATTGACTAGATTTCAATATGACTGTCTCTTTAAGGCTAACTAGCTGATTTACATACACTTATGAAAACCAGCGTACACGCAAAGCCAATCTCTCTGGAATTGCAAGCTTGGAGATTTATTGAAAATTTTCAATCATACGTGCCTCAAATAATTTTCACTCTTCAATTTGTTTACTTTACAGCCAAATATTTTCTAACATGGAAATAGGCATAATGTTTAGTAAAATATGGATGTTTCAAATATGAAAATTCTGCTGGTTTTGAACTTAATTGTCAAAGAAGGTGGAATTATTTATTCTTTTAAACAGAAAAAATTACTTTATTCACATATTGATTCAAAATAAGTATGATTGGTTTTGCCACCTTAACTAGAGTTCGCTCTGAAGCTGTGCTGAAAGGTTTATTAGGCCACTACCATTCAGTTGAGGGAAGAAAGGAATTTCAGTGGACAGTAACAAGAAAAAAATAATCTCCATCTTTAATTCCTTTGCATTGTTGTTAATAGATTAAGACAGTTTTCAGTTTAATTGAATTTAATAATAGCTACTTGTGCTATTTGTTGACTTTTCTTTTTTTATGCTTCTCTCACCTTTGGCAATGGAAATTGTACAAGATGGAGAAAAAATTAACTGAAAAACAATAAAATGTTGTTTGTGTTTCCAATACTGCAATTTTCACTGAAAAATCATAATTAAATATTTCTATTTATATTAAGTTTTGTAAAACCATTTCTTTTTAATGTAGCCTGCTTTGAGGACCTGAAGTAAGGTTCCAGTCTGTACAGACCCATACAGCCAGAACGTTTATAAAGAACTGAAATCAGTGGGGATCTGTGCCGGTGAATGACTCTATCCATGCAGCCCTAGTTTAAGGGTCAGGGCCTACCAGTAAGTTCATAGCCTGCCTGTGAAGAAAACCTTTCCACTAACTATCAAGCCAAATTTAGCATTAGTAGAAATGAATACATTTCTAGCTAAGTTAATGGTGTGTTCCCATATGCCAGGAGTGATTTTGAGCAATCTTGGTTTAATTTACAAATCTAACCTTAACTATTGTGGCAGTGGTAATTTCACTAGCTATAACCATGCTGCAATAACTGACAATCCCATTTCCCACTGACAATTTAATGAGGCCATGTAGGTGTGGCAAGTAGGTATGGTAATTTCTTGCAATCTGTTGCACAAACTCTATACAATTAAGTTAAATCTTATTAATTTAAGTTTAATAGCTTTGGAGCCCATTGTATTAAGTGACTGGTTTGTGTATCGTTGTTAGTCAGAGATTGTTTTTCCATGAGGGGTAACTACAGTTCCACTAGGACAGAGTTCTGCAACCCAAAAGAGAAGAAGAGCCATATCTCCCACCCCCCCAAACAAGTATTCTAAGAGCCCTCCCCTTGCCCCCAGCCTGGCTGCACCCCTCCCCCCATCCAGCCCTACTGGTGGCCTCCCCTCTCCCCAGCAGCATAGCTGGATCTTCCAATCTCACTGCCCAACTGCAGCCCCTCTCCCTTTTGGAGCGTAAAGCCCTGGAGCAGACAGGCTCCTTGGAGTTCAACTGTTTTGCTCCCAGCACAGAACACAGGCTGCCTCACCCCCAGGTCCTGAAGTGGACCTGTTCAGCACTTGGGGGGGCCAGGGGTAAAGTAGCCCAACCTCCACAGAATGGGCCACATCAGGGCCAAGCTCCCAAAAGCAGCAGCCCCTTGCACTCTCCGGCAACCAAAAGTAAAATTGCTGGTGCCTAGCTGTGAGCCTGTTTTGTCCACCCCTGCTATAGAAGTTAGAACAGTTTGAGGGGGCATAAAATGGGACAGGAAATGCAGTTAAGGGGGGAAGGAAGCCAGAGATCATGGCAGGAGAACAGAGGGCGCAGGAGGGAGACACAAAGGAGGTGGACGCAGGAGAGTGAGATGGTTCATGAAGATGAAGACAGGAAAATGTACAAGGAATGGTAGGACAAGGAAAGGTGGCATCTCAGCCACATCAAAACAAAACCAAAACAAGTGTACATGCTTAAAATATCCTAGCTACAGGAGTGTAAGAGCTTAAAGATACCCAGACAGCTAAAATCCTCCCCTTCCTCTGTCCACAATCTTCTTTCTCCCATTCTAGGATAACAACTCCCACACACTTCCTGTGGGCTTCCAGAAAGCTGAAGGAAGGGTGTTGGGCATTGATGGACTTTGTAAGATCTGATGGAGCAGGACTCCCAGTCCTTTTGTGCATATTAGATACAGGGCAATTCCCAAACCTTAAACCTGAATCCAGGCTGAAATCAGGGGTTTAGTGGAGTCCATCAGCTACCTAAAAAAGCAATCACTCACCTTTCAACAAGTGATAGGAAGTTTAGACATGAACAGATCATGAATCCAGCCAGGTCCCCACTCTATATAATCCTTTATCAGTGATTCCCCCCACACCCACCCAACTTCTTGGATTCAAGGAGTCCATTTTTGACGTTATAACGACACACTGCAAAACCAAAAGTGTGTTGTTAAACATGCAGGTTCTGTTTAACTCTTCAGCACCATAAACCAAGCCCAAACAGGCCAGAAATGGCAGTTCTATTCTGGAAGAAAAATATTCTGCTCCATTATCATCATTTTCTACAGGAACTTATGAATCAACCCACATGTTTCCAACAGCTGCACCTTTCAGCATTTTTCTCACAAATATGACAAGTGAACATCATACACCCAACATACTTCCTTTGCAGAATAAAGTGAAGGGGCCAAATTCAGGACAATCAGTGTGATAATGAGCAAGGAGTGATTACGCGGCTGTGGAGAACTGGCTGGAATCCAGAACTGTGTGTATTATGTCCTGCTTCTCAAAATAACCCTGCCTAAGCTCTTACCTATTGCTTTTCAGCAGTAGCTTGCAAAGCATTTCCCACAGGAGGCCAAGATCATCAACCCAATTTTAGCAGTGGAGAAACTGAGGCAGGCAAGTGGCTGAGCCCGCTGTGCACTTTGGCACGTGGAAGAACATATATACAAACCATGTGAAGAGTAAACAGAAAACAGTATACCCAAAACCAAAACTGTCAAACTTGAAAGCTCCATGACATGAAAGTGAAGAACTGTATGAATTTGATCTGGCACCGACCTGATCTTTCAATTGACTTTGGTGGGAATCTCACTAGCCCCCAAACACAACAGTATAAAAGCTGGAGACAGAACCAAACGTGCCTTGATTCTGAAAGCAAGTGAGTGACCGTGGGCTGCTGCCAGATAAGTGGATGTTCATTCCCTCTGAAAGTCAGGCTGCTTTTTTCTTTGTGTGAGACTTCAGGCAGCAATGCTTTAAAACAGTGGTTCCCAACCTGTGGTCTGCAGACCCCTGGTGGGCCACAGTGTGGCTCCAGGGGGTCTGCAGGCAGGGAGCTGGGGCCAGATGCCAGCTGGGTCTCTGGTTGCCAGGGAGATCCAGACTTCTGGCTGGCCAGCAGGGAGCTTCCCCCAGGCTGGGAGTTTTTAAAACTCCCACCCTGAGCAGGCAAAGCATGCTCAAAGTAGACTGAGGGGCGGCCAGGTGCCCCCAGCTCCAGTGGCCAGCTAAGTGGGGGGTGGAAGGGAACCACGCAGGGGTTGGGGAGGGGAGCCAGCATAGCTGCAGCAGCTCCTGGCTCCCCAGGCAGGGGGAAGGGGCCATGGCCATGGCGGCTCTGGGGAGGGGGACCATGGCCATGGGGGGTAGCAGGCCACATTCTGTCCCCCCCCATGGGCAACATTTATCATGGCAGCACCTCATTCACCCAAGGGGGCCACAGACTTCCTTTCCCCTCCAAAGGGGGTCCCCAGCAGTGTTCCCTCTAATTATTCATAGGCTGTGTGCGCAAAAAATTTCTTTTGTGCAAATTTTTGGAATCAGTGTCCAAATTTGTGCACACTCCAGTGAGTGTGGCCAAACTTGTGAGTGCAAGGCAGAAAGTGTGTATGATGCAAATAATGTCTAAATTTTATTTTGATATGGTGATGGAAATGATTTTATAAATTACAAAACCTTATTTGAAACACGGTACTTGAAATCACCTTCTTAAAGTAGCATAAAAAAATTAGCACTTTTGGATTTTTTTGTGCATGCTTGATTGTGTTGTGTGCGCTGGTTTCACAACCTGTGTGCACGCGCACACGCACACAGCTTAGAGGGAACATAGGTCCCCAGCCTTAAAAAGGTTGGGAAGCCCTGCTTTAAAGCATAGCTTCCATTTGGCCTGAGTCAAGTGGTGGTGATTAGGCCCAAAATTCTTAATGCAACTGAGGATTATTTGAGGTCTTCCTCTGGGGTTGTTTTTGAGTGGATTTCCCACTTTTTGACATTTAAAATCTATTCTAGCCTTTCCAAAATATTCTTGCCAGTAATAATCAACTGTAATTGCAAGCAAATAGATCACACTGGAGAAAAGCATGAGCTAACTTACCTGCTCTGTATTTTTACCAGAGACAAGTGGTGCTTCAGGGCCTCTGGCCCCAGCTGTCCAACCTGTCCCTGGCTGCCATGGGACTCGGGATGCTGGTTTACAGGGCGGCTCCCGGCTGGCCCCAGCATCAGGGCAAATAAGGGGGCTCTTGGCTGGCGCAGGCCCTCCATCCTCCCATCACCAGTGCATGAGCCTAAAGCGGCCAAGTGGTTGCACTGCGGCCCCTAGCACTGGCGGAGGGTGTGCTGGCAGCACATGCTCCCTCCATCCCTCCCTCCCTGCACTGGCGAGGCAGAACAGAGAGGCCCCACCTACCCACAGCCGGCTGTACCTCCCAAGAGCAGCTGGCACTGAGCTGTGGCTTGCGGGGGTGAAGCCCTGGAATGGCCTGCTCCACGGAGTTCGGGCTGCTTTTGACCTGGCCACTCCGGGGCTGAACAGAGGCTGCCTTGCCTCCAGACCCTGGATCAGGCCCCTTCAGCCCTAGAGTGGCCAGGTCAAAGCAGCCCGAACTCCACAGAGCAGGCTGCTCCAGGGCCCCCGCCCTGCAAGCCGCAGTTCAGCACCAGCCACTCTTGGGAGGGATGGCTGGCTGTGGGTAGGTGGGACCTCTCTGCTCTGCCCTGCCAGTGCAGGGAGGAAGGGACGGAAGCAGTGCATGCTGCCCGCACACCCCCCCTGGCGCTAGGGGCCTTGGTGTGACAGCTAGTCCACTTCGGGCTCATGCTGTTATGATCTTTAGAGGGTGTGAGTGAGGAAGGCTGGCCACAATCCATTTCTTTGTTAAATGGATGGACTTGAGTGTATGGTGATTGGGAGTGGGTCCCAATCTTCGTAGACAGTGGCTCCTGTTGAGGTAACTGGAGCTGGGAGTGCTCACTTGGGGACCATCCCTCAAGTAGCCAGAGGGCATACACCCACTGCTTGGGACCAATTACAGGCGAGATGGTGGAGTGCACTAACTCAGGAGTGACTCAGGTGGTTGGGAGCAACCTTAACACCCCAAAGGTGTGGTGGCTGTGCCAGCCAGGAGCCCCGTTATTCGGCCTCAATGCTGGGGCCAGCCTGGAGCCCCCTTTGCAGCCGGGCATCCCCAGAGCGCACCTGGCTCCCTGGAGGAGATCGCCAGGGAGTCAGAAGGGGACACTTAGGGTGCCACTGTTGGCTCACTAAGCCTGTGTTGCCAATCCCAGCACTAGGCACTGACAACAGTGGTGATTATTTAGGCAAATTCACTCAGGTTGTAACACCTAAGCATCATCACCTGAAGATAGTGGTGCATCACCTGAAGATAGTGCATATAGTGGTTCAGACAGACAAAACAAGGAGTCCTCTTGTGGCACTTTCAAAGATTAACAAATTTATGTATTGCATGAACTTTTGTGGGAGAAAATTCTCACTTTGTCAGATACTTTGAATATCAGGAACTTACAGAATGAGAGGAAAATATATGCAGGGAACCTCCTATTCCTGTAAGTTCCCTATCTTCAAACCGTCTGATGAAGTGGTAATTTTTTTCATGAAAGCTCATGGGATAAATAAATTTGTTAGTTTTGAAAGTATCAAAGGAGGACTCCTTGTTTGTTTGCTGAACTAGACTAACATGACTACCTAGGCCTTTGGAACTGGTTCAGACTGGATTCTTTAGAAACTAGTGTGACAGGCTGCTCCCCAGATCCAGTCCAATGTGCCTCTGTGACCCCCCAATTCCTACTCCTGAACTGTGAATCACCCTGCTTTGCCAGGTGACCACTCACTCCTGAGTCAGTCCACTTCACCATCTCACCTGTAATTGGTCCCAAGCAGTGGGTGTATGCCCTCTAGCTACTCGAGGGATGGTCCCCAAGTGAGCACTCCCAGCCCCAGTTACCACAATAGGAGCCACTGTCTACAGAGATTGGGACCCACTCCCAATCACCATACACTCAAGTCCATCCATTTAACAAAGAAATGGATCATGGCCAGCCTTCCTCACTCACACCCTCTAAAGACCACACAGCTTTAGATAAAACAACTATTAGTTTATTGATCAGATTATAATTCTAAGTGAGAATCACAATATAAATGAATCAGGAGTGACCATAAGGAAATAAAAGGTAAAACGTGCATACTAAACTAATATCTCTACCTAAACTGACGTCATAGTCCAAGTTGATGCTCAAGATGTTTCTCTGTCAGATGTTTGTACAGCCAGTCTTTGCCTGAGACCAGTCAGGGCCCAGATCTTGCATGAAGTTGTTTCAAGATGGAAATTCCCAGGCAAAAAGCCCCAAATCCTTCCAAGGGTCTCTCTTTGTTTTCAAACCCCCCAGAATTCCTCCCCTTCTGGGCAGAGATGATCTCTTTGTCTGGCTGGAATCACCTCAATTAGCATATCTTTGTTGCCTCCTTCAGCTACTTGCATGCTGCTTTGGTTGTTTACATGCTTCTGGGTGAGAGTTCTGTCTGTCTCCCACCCACTCAAGTCAAGGAAAAAAATGTTATACACCTGTGCACATGCACAATGCTGCAGGAAACATGATACCATAGTAATCATTTTAGCATAGGTTATGAGCCTCCATAAGGAAAGCTTGTATGCCATAAAAACATACAATCCTAACGCATAAGTGAACAGAAAAATCATGTAGATCATAACCCAGGCTACACAGATGCATATCCTGTGACAACTAGCAGCCAAAGAAAGGACACTGAGTACAGAGCCTGAGTTTAAACTGACGCAGGGTCTGCTTTCTGATCTAGCAGACATGTAGCATCTGTGGTATAAGAGAGGACCCCAATCTTTCAGGAAGGGTTGGAAGGACTTCAGCCTCTTGAGGCCCATAACACTGGAGGTGCTTGTTGTGAAGCTGTGATGAACTTATGATCAGAGTAAAAAGCCCTGTGTGGGAGATGAAGGATTAATTTCTAATCAGAGCCCTTGACTAAGCTTATTACCATAAGTAGGTTCTTTTATTGTTTTAAATGTTTCTCTGTGATGCTTTCACCTTAAGACTAAGTGTGCTTGCTTAGAATGAACTGTGTGATTGTTTAATTGTGGCAATTGCATTCTTTACTATCTCTGAACAGAAAAATAAAGCAGGTTAACTTAAGAAGTCTATCTTTGCTGGGGAATTCACAGTATAGGTGGGAAGTTGTGCAGTTGAGAAATGGCTCACTTGAGAGAGACAGGAAAATGGGTTTCTGTACAAGAGAGGTGATGGCTCAGAGATCTAGAGTGGGTGCCCTTGCTGGACCATGGAGGTGGAAATACATGTCCAGTTGCCTTGAACCATGACCCAAGCTATTTATTTTCTTGGTTGCGTTTGTTTTGCATTGTTTTAATTTAGTCCTGGTCAAAGACGTTTTTGAAATAAAGGCCTAGTGAGTATTTATGCCAATAAAAAGTCTGCTTTTTTATATACCCAATAATATTTTAGAAGGGGTCTTAAAAAAAGGAGTGATACATAAAGTTTTAAAACATACAGTTAATTTCTAGGAACGGGACACCTTGAATATGAAATTAGTCCCCATGGCTATGTCTACACTAGCAAATTAGTCTAGACTAGTTAGTATGAACAGTAAGTTTGAACTAACTGCTTAGTTTGAACTTGCTGCTTTGGCTAGTTCAAACTAGCACAACGTAGACATGCTAGTTTGAATTAAATAAGTTCGAACTAGTGGTTAGTTCGAACTAAGCATGTTTTTTAGTTTGAACTAACTTTTAGTTCAAACAAGCTGTGCTTATTTAGTTCGAACTAAAAAAAAAAAAACGTGTTTAATTCAAACTAACTTAGAATTGCTTAGTTCGGACTAAGCAAGTCTGAACCAAGCTTTTAGATGTAGGCATAGCCCATGACACTGCCCCTAAACAGCTCAGCATTCTCTATTAGCCAGAAATACCTGATGCTAAGCCCAGCATTAGTTACTTGTTTTCCTTTAATATTCCCAGCTGTGTTACCCTGAGGCACCCCTATCATAGCTATTACATAAACATCTTAATATTTTTTTAAGGTCTCAACAACAACTACACCATTTCTTGTAATAACAACAAACTACCCACTTTATAGCCACTATAGTTTTTGTTTGGGATTTTATATGTGATAGTATCATAATCAAAATCCAGACCAGACATTCTTCTCAAATACTTTTAACAGGGTGGTAATGTCACCAATTTATGTGTGCACACTTGGAAAATAAAAATAAAAAACCCCAAAGTAACCAAAAGCCATGTAGGGGTGAAACCTACTTAATCAATAAATTAGGTGAATGTTTTATCTTTATGCATTTACTTAACCTATCAGAAAGTTCTTTTTACTGTCTGCAGTCTCTGGTGTTACACAACAGCAGTAACTGGCTTCAGCTCACTAATTGAAGCTTCTTACTTGATAGCAAAGGCTTGCTTAGCACCTTCAAAACTTCCATGTACTTACTAATGGTTTGCACCTTTGTATACTGAGTACATACCCTTTCACTGATGTCTCTAAAAGTATTAATACCCTTCCACTTAGATGAGTAGGGCCCCAGTCTTGCAAACACTTATGCACATGCTTTACATTACAGTGTGAGTAGCCTCACTGAAGTCAATACATTTCCATTAACTAATGTCACACAAGTCACTTTTCACTGAAATTCACATAAAGAAAAGTTAAATCTCACCAATGAATGTAAAACTGAATAAAATTAGTCACGTTATTGATCTGTAATTAATTATCAAAAAACATACATATCCTAAATAACAGATGGTCAATAGTAGATGATAGATGGCCTCCTCTGTGTAAATAAATGGCTGTAATTCACTTGAAGGGTTCTGCTGATCTCATAAGCTTCCAAAGTGCAGCTTGAGTGATTTATTAACAGCTGCAGAAATCCTTGAGTGAATCACATCTTTGTATTCACTTAGGGTCTGCAGATTGTTATTTATAAAATACTGAGGTTTATTTTCCTTACAGGACTCCTTTATGTGAATTTAATACTGGTGGAAGGTGCTGAAGTGAGAATTATAAAGGCTGAGGTCTTCTGTCCACAGTAAAGGCAGTGGCCTTGTAAGCTTTCCTTGTGAATGCACATGAATATTGAGACCATTTCACTATTTTAAAAACCCTTTAGTAAATTTGTTCAGGGCTTTACCCACATGGCAGGTAGTTTTCCTCATCTAATTTACAGTCATTGTCGTCTTGGCCTATATCCTTCTAAATTGTGGCATTTGATGGAAGAGATTGTAGGTATTACCTCCTCACACAGGAAATAATGTTGTCTAAGTCGTGTATGGCATGCAAAGATAGCATGGTGATTGCTGCCAAACTGGTGCATGCAATAGGGCTTGAGAGACAGATCCAAAAGAGTAGTGAAAGGTCCTGTATAGCGATGTCATCTATTTATTTATCAACAGAATGGAAGACATCCCCATCTTACATCAATATCATTATCCAGGTATCCCACCCAGGAAGAATCCTCTGTCTGTCTGTCCCCCATAATGTTACTGAAGTCTGCAGTGTAGAAACTCTGCTGTGATGGGCTCATAAGATCTGTGGATCTTATATGCTAAACTGATTTAACCTGTGGTGCTCGTTCATAGGAAAGTCCCAAAATTCTCACTACCTGGATTTACACTCCAACTTAACTTTCCCTCCTGAAATTTGAAAGAAAAATTACTTTATATACCCTTCTCAAATTAAAAAAAAAAAGAAAGTAAACTATAATCTCCTGCTCAAGGGATCCAATTTCCAACAATTAATGCAAGTCAAATGTAGTGGAAGTAAGTGATCAAGAATTAGACAGCTTTGAGGGGCTGGCTGCATCCTTGTTCATTTGCAAACATTCCAGTGTATGATGTGATAGTTTGGGGTTTGTTTTTTAAAGGTGTAGAATTTCATTAGAAAAATTAATGTGGCATTTGGATGTTTACTGAAATACAGTGAAACACACCTTCAACCATCATCTCTTTTAAATTAGTTTCCTTTGTGCATAGTTAGTTCTGTTTATACCTGTGATGGGACTGCAGTTCTCTCCCTCTCTCATATCATCTGCACAAAGAAGCCAGATGCAAATACACACTGCTTTGCTCGAACTTTATTTCACCAGTGAATCAAACAAATGTGTCATAAGTGACCTGACTCTACCGAAAGAACTAAAAGTAAGATGGGAGTAGGGGGAAATTTGTGAAGCAGCTGAAGCTTAGAAGTAGATTTGAAGAAGGAAAATACACTTCAGAAATTGTTTGTGGACTTGATCCAAAGCAGAAGTCTCAAACTCATGGCCCACGGGCCACATGCACCTCTAAAGTTATTTCCTGCAACCTGCAACAATACTCAGAATTTCTCAAATAATTGATAATGCAAAATTTAAAGCGTGTTTACTTACTTACTCTTTGTCTTCCTGATGATACCTCCATCCTGAATGGAAGTATTTCTTACTTACTCTTGGCATATATATGTCAATCTTCA
Organism: Podocnemis expansa; assembly: GCA_007922195.1. Classification (NCBI taxonomy): domain Eukaryota; kingdom Metazoa; phylum Chordata; order Testudines; family Podocnemididae; genus Podocnemis; species Podocnemis expansa. The sequence continues at coordinate 3,708,068 of ML682025.1, forward strand.
TTTTTTCATTTTGACTACATTTTGTATCATTGTATGAAAAGGGTTCAAGTGATGTGGCCCTCAAGCTAATGTACTAGGCTATGTTCACACACAAGTGCTTGTTTCGAAACAAGCTGTTTCAAAATAAGCTTGTTTCGAAATAAAGCCTTATTTCAAAACAACTTATTTTGAAATAACAAAAAAGTGTTTTCGAAATAAGGGAAAAGGAGGGAATTGAAATAGCATGTCCAGTGTGACATGCTATTTAGAAATAGGAGAGGGGACAAGGAGAGAGGCCCTGCACTGGGCCAGGGAAGCCCCACCCCCGGGATTCCCCTGCCCCCTGCGGATCC
>ML682025.1:3708499-3775476 GCA_007922195.1 Podocnemis expansa
CTGACCCTCCGCACAGCTTCTGCCCAGCGCGGGGGGGGGCTTCCAAGGGCTGCGTTGGGGGGCATGGGGGAAGCTCCCCCCCCACGCCGGGCAGAAGCCGCGTGGGGGGGAGGAGAAAGCACCCCCACGCCCGGCAGGAGCCATGCGGGGGGTGGGAAGAGAAAGCCCCCCCGCACCCAGCAGAAGCCATGCGGGGGGGTGGAGGAATCCCTCCCATGCCCGAGGAAGCCCGGGGGTTGGGTGCCCCAGGCTTGGGGGCAGCCCCAGCCGGCTTCCCCCCCTTCCCCTTGCTGGGGTAGGGGGCCGAAGGGGGCTGAGGCTCCCGTCCCCTCCTGCTCCCAGCAAGGGGAAGTGGGGGGAAGCCAGCTGGGGCACCCTCCGACCCCCTGCACCCCACTCAGGACCCTGGCCAGGGTGCTGAGGGGGGTGGGACCTTTCCCCCCAGGGTGCTATGCACCCTGGGGAGGAAGGTCCTTGCTATTTCAAAACAAGGGTTGTTTCGAAATAACATGTCCAAACGTTTTATTTAGAAACCACTGGTTTTGAAATAACCCTACTTTCAAAAGCAAAGTGGGTTTAAGCTGTTTCAAATGGAAGCTCTTGTTTCGAAACGAGGAGCTCCCTCCTTTCGAAACAAGAAAATGTCATTTGGACATAGGGACTTTTATTTCGAAACAACCAGTGTTGTTTTGAAATAAAAGCCCTGTGTGAACATACTCCTAGTCTTCATGAGGCCCTTGTGGTTTGAGTTTGAGACCCTTGAGTTAAAACCTGCTGAAGTCAATGGGAGTGTTTTGAGTTCAAAGGACCCATTATTTCTATTCCAGTAACACTCAAAGTTCCCAAGCAGATCGGGGTCCCATTGTGCTAAGCACAGTAAAAATTCATAGCAAAACATCTCCAAGAAATATGAAAAGTTTTGTCCTTTATTTTTTTGGCATTCTGGAATAAAATATTACTCTCATTCCTGTCCTGTTTCTAAAACTCTCTATGAACTTATCCTACACAACATCACATGTGCCTTGGCTTTGCTTTGCTTTCTGTCCTGTTTGCTTATCTGGCATTGTGCCGAGGACAAAAGACCAATCTCACCCTCTTGGTACATCAACCTTTTCTGGAGCTCTGAACCATTTCTCAAACTGCCTTTGCATACCCATTTTGGATTTCAGCAAAAAACATCTTTTTCTTCCTTTCTTAAGATATTTAGTTTCCAATTGTATATTAGTTAACTTCAGAAAGCATCTTAGGATACAGTTTATATGAATGATGTTGTACAAAATAAAAGCCTGATCCTTCCTTAGAAGTGAAATCAACAGGAGTTTCTTAGGATTAAGCCCTAAATTGTATTGTGTTACCTTAACCAGGCCTTTTCTTTATAGTATGTTTTCTGAAGCTGCTATTAATTGTTGCAATGTTCATTGTATCAGCAGAGCCCTTTGAATCTCTATATAGCATTATTATGAGAAGAGGAGGTGCATCAAATAAATCATTTTCATTTGCTAGATACTGAAAAAGCATGTTGCTTCCATGGTCTAGTCTTGGTCTCATTTTGCTCATTTTGTTCATTTTTCATTTCCTCTGGTATATAGCTGAAGTGACTAATCACACTAGACTCACTGACTTAAAAGAATTACATGATGTCTTGGGGCAGATCATACAGATCTGAGAACCTTCAAGCAAGAGTGGGGGCCTACATTAATGAAGGCAAGCATCAGATTGTAATTCCACTCCTGTTTATCTTACCCAGGGAAGGGTGCTAAAGGGTCTGTACTAATCATGAGTTCCGTCATCTTTCTTTGGTCTCCCTCTTTGAGGCTGGTTTGATCTCCTCTAACAAACTAGCGAGTCAGTGGAGGAATGTGAGGTTGCAAAAAAAAAATGACTACTTGCACTGTTTGTGGTTAATGCTGACTTTTACAATTAAGCAACAGAACAGCCTCATGCTGCCCACCCTTAACTTCTCCATGCTGTGCTGCAAAAAGTGTCAGTTTTCAGAGTGAATGTGCTACCGAAAGGAGGAAAGACACTGTTTTCCACTTAATTTTTAAAATATACAACATATAATAATACTTAATTACATTGGACTATGCAGCCTCCTTAGCTTTTGATAGTTTTACACCATGGTAACTGGAAGAGGAATTTGACACATGTATTGCAGATCTGTATGTCTCAAAGAAAAGTATTTTCAGCTGTGGCACTGAATTTTCTCCAACTAGATACATGAAAATACAGTCTTCAGGCTCAGAGAACAGAACAAAATTTTAATTCTGTAAGCTAAGCTACTAAAAAGGTTAACAGATACACTCATTCTGGAGGGGCATTTTATTAGATTTCAAAGTTCTGCTTAATCTACAGTACAGTTGCAGCAAGCAAACAGCTCAGGGTAGTATTTGTCCACCTACAGCCTGTATCAGCCATCTCAAATGTGGGAAGAATAGTATCTTTTTCTAAAACTATCTGATAAGCAAGTGTTAAGCTGTCTACTTCATATTCCTACTGGTCACCCTTCCCGCACTAAATCCACTATCTGTTCAGTGCCCACTTATAGCATCACAATAGTGATTTCTTCTTAGTTGGCACCTTCTGTTTTGTTGGATAGAGAAGAAATTGTTTAGCCTTCTCCACCTCCTGCTAGTTGTATATGTGCCTTCAGCTTTCCTCAGAAGGATGTGATTCTTCCACGTGAACTATTTCTTATTCATGAGATGCTCATTTCCATTACCCTACGTTGGAATTTATAGTTAGGTGACAAGCAATGTGGGATCCATCTGTGAATCTTATGTGCCATCTGACGTAGACGACACTGGCATGTCTCAAAAAAAGTGAATTCCATGAGAAGGGAATTAAGTGAGCATGTCTTCTTTTGGACCCATTAGGGTCTCAGCTTTGGGCCATTGTGTCCACAATCTGTTCTACACAGAGATGGTGCAGAGCGAAGAGTGTAATTAGAGTATGCGGATGAGTGGGTGTAATTTTAAATATACGTTGTTGGGATAACATATCAGGTTTTTCTTTTTCTCTACAAAAGGGAGATTATTAAAGTAATGACGTGGTTTTGGTCAAAAAATAAGTCTGGAGCTTCCTTGGAGTGCAAGCATGAGGTGAACTGGAATTTACTGAGTTTTTGGCAGAAGTTTGTCAGCCACCAGATGATAGTGACTTTTGAGGAATGCAAGACAGTAAGTTTAGGAAAAGAACTGGGATATAAACTCATTACAATAGGCATGGGTATAAACAAGTTTGGGCTAGATGATATATTGACACCTGGAAAGAGTGAGAAAGGGTTGGGACTCAATATGTTAAACTATTGATCTTTCTTCTTTCTTGCTGTTATGTTGGAGGCTGGTCTCTGTAGTTCTGACAGCAGATTAAAGAGAGTGTACTCTTTAAAAGGCAACCAATTTTTAGCTATTTGGATGCTGTACCAATTATCACTTATGTAGTCAGAACACTTGTACTTTATCTGAAATTGGAGTAAGAACTCCAAGCTTGTGATTTCTTCAGTGGTATTATGTTTTCTTTGCTGCTGTATGTTGAGTTGTCATCCTTCCAGTTCTGCAGGGTGGAGTGTCATCTTACTGGAAAGATGATCCTTGTTTTAGAACATTCATCCAGCTCTGGAAGAGCTTCATAAAACTTCAGGACAATTGCCATGTGTGTTGGGGTGGGCTTGGATATAAATTTTTCCTTTTCTTTTCCAAAGTGATTAGTGGCTTTGAGTGCCCAAGCTGCAGAGTTTACAAGGCCCTAATTTTCAGAGAGCCGTTCCTTTACACTTTGTGAAATATCAAGTAAATTTACGTGGTTCTAAGTTGGAGATCCAAAAATGGAAGCACCGAAGCAACTAGTTACTTTGTGAAATTTTGACCTTAGTTTCCAACTAAGTGTTCATTTATTTGTCTTTTATCCCAGCGTAGTGGCTTCCGCCAGTGTATGTGGGGCAGAGAGTTCCAGATGTCAGTTACTTTCTGAGCAGAAAGGAATAAATCATTTGTGTACATTTGATCTTAAGGCTTTACAAAGCTTACATCTCCTGTGTCCCATTGGCATGGAACGATAGCTTCAATAGCGCTCTGTGAATAAATACAGTAAAAAGCCTCGCTGGACTCCAGAAAGTCAAATAATAAACCTGCCACAGTCATTATTAGTTCATGAGTTGTTGTAATTGCTCTGCTTCTTCATAACTATAAATTACATTGAAATACATTCTGCCTTGCTTCTTGCGGCTCGGGAGCCACATGTGGCTCTTGAATGAAAAAGTGTGGCTCCTAGAAGAATGTCAGCAAATCAATTTAGGAAAGCAGCCCCAGCGTACGAGTTCAGGAAGGGGTTGGGATGGTGGGGAGAAGTGGTGGTGTGGTTGGGGATGGTGGGGAGAAGCGTAGCATGGTCAAGATTTTAAAAAACTTCCCACTAGCCTTCAGTCTTCTACATCGAGCAACAGCTAAGTTTTTACTGTATAGGCCTAATTTTCATGGTAACTTTATATAATTATTATAATCTAACATTAGTAGGATCAATATTTGCTCTCTTTTTATGATTAAAATTAAAGTGTGCAATGAATTTTAAATTTAGTAATTTCAGAGTAGGTAAAAGTATATGGCTACATGCCTCAGTGCAGCTCTTGAAGGTTTAATAATCGACTTGTGTGGCTCTTGAGTTCCATAAGTTTGGCTACCCCTCACACACACACGCACGCACGCACGCACGCACGTACGTACGTCTTTAGTTAAGATCTCTTTACTAAACTTGCTGATAGGTATAGTTACCTACATCAGTGGTTCCCAATGTTTTCTCTGCCATGGCATACCTTGCTACCTTTAATTAATTTGAGGCACACCAGCATATAGTTTCCAAATGAACTCATGAATCTTCATGAGCCTATGAGCCAATCCAAAGGTCTGTGAGTTGTTTTCCAAAAAATTTTGTGGCGCACCTGCTCAGACCTGATGGCACACCTGTGTGCCCTGGCACACTGGTTGGGAAACACTGATCTACATCCCTCGAGCTTTCATCCAAAACACACCACCCGATCCATCGTCTCCAGCAAAGCCCTAAGATATAACCGCATTTGATCTGATCCCTCAGACAGAGGCAGACACCTTCAGGATCTCTATCAAGAATTCTTAAAACTACAGTACCCACCTGTGGAAGTAAGAAAACAGATTGACAGAGACAGAGGGGTACCCTGAAGTCAACTACTGCAGGAGAGGCCCAAGAAAGAAAACAATAGAATGCTACTGGTCACCACATACAATCCCCAAGTCAGATCCTACAACAGATCATTAAAGACTCTAGTGGAGAGAGGCCGCCACAGCCGCAGAGGCTGCCGCGCCTGGCACAGGGTACCAAACAGCTCACGCACTCCCCCTGCTGGGCAAAGAAGCCTCGTGCATGGGACTTGGTCTGGGAACCTAAGGGAGGAGCCAGGGGAAAGGGAGCTGGATAAAAGGGCAGACCAGGGACTCACAGTAGGAGCCTTTTAGGAGATGGACTGACTGGCCACCAGAGCTCCAGCTGGCAGAGAGGCTGGACCCCACTCCTGCAGGGCCTGAGAAACACTGGGGAAACCAGGAGGCAGGCCCTGTTTCATACTTTCCCCAGTGTGAGGACTTGGAGGAGTTGCTGTCCGCTAAAGACCTGGAGGACTGGACTGGGGCCCAGACCACAGAAGGCTCTTGTGACCTGGAGGAGTTGCCCTCTGCTGAGAGCCTAGAGGATCCAGCAGTGTACAGGCCCTGTGACTTAGAAGAACTACTGCTGGGGGAGGGACCAGAGGGGCTATCAGACCTCCCACCTGTGGATAGTGAAGGCTTGACTGGGCTACCACTGGTGGTGTACCTGGAGGATGAAGAGGACTATGGGACCCAAGTAACCTGGAGGGGATAGGGGAGGAAATAGCCCAGGGACAGCGGGTGCTTGCCCAGATATTGTGAGTCAGTGTGATTCGGCAGGAGCTCTGCTGAGCTAGCGGCACCTTGTTCCTGCCACCTCCAGGGCTCAGGGCTGGAACGTAGAGGAGCGGGCAGGCCTGCGTTCCCCTCCTTCCTCCCATTGCCACCTAGGCTACTGTTTGTGTGGCCTTGCCCAGCCTGAGGGGTGGAGAGGCCAAAGACTTCCACTTTGCCTTACCTGGCCTGGGGGGTTGAAGGCCCTGAACTTTGTGACTTTGCCTTGCCTTACCCAGCCTGAGGGGCTGGAAGGCCAAAGAATCTGGAGGCTACAGACTTTTACTTGGCATGGCCTTACCCGGTTTGAGGGCTGGGAGGCCACAGATTGTAGAGCGTCCTGCCTCGCCTTACCTGAGGGGCTAGAAGGCAGTGGATGCTAGGGCCGTGTCCGCTCTGGGTAGAGGCCAACTCCACCCCTGAGGGGCTCAGCCTTGCCACAGGACCTACAGCCTATACTAAAAGATGACTCCTCGCTCTCTCAAACCTTGGGAGGCAGACTTCTCCTCACCTACAGACAGCCACTTAACCTTAAACAGATATTCACTAGCAACTACAGACCTAAAACCAGAAACATTAAAGCAAGCACATAGCCCTGCAACAAACCACGCTGCCAAGGTCTGCCCACATATCTGCACAAAAGACAGCATCATAGGACCTAATCAAGCCAGCTACTCCATCAAGGGCTCATTCACCTGCTCATCCACTAATGCAATTTATGCCCTCACGTGCCACAAATGCCCCGACACCTTATACATTGGAAAAACAGGACAGTCCCTGCACAAAAGAACTAATGGCCACAAAACTGACATCATAAGTCACAACATTCAAAAACAGTTGCTGAACGCTTCCATCTTTCTAATCACTCCAGGGATGATTTGTGAACAGGTGTGCTCAAGAAAGTCAATGGGACATCAAGACTTCAAAGAGGAACATGTGAACTAGAACTAATAAGCAGATTCAATTGTGTGGAAGTAGAATTAAATCATGACTAGGGATTCTTTTCCCACTACGATAAGTGATTTGACTTCACCTTTCTCTGTGCTATTTCCCAGTGTTTGAATCTTAACAACTGCTTTGATTTGCTGTTACAGTGTGACCTGATACCATGACTTACACTCCCCTGCATTTATTTTCCTGCCATTCTATAAGTTCCCTGATCCTCTAAGTGTCTGAAGTGGGGTTTTCTTGCATAAAGGCCCATGTGATAAATAAATTTCTTAGTCTTTAAGTGCCACAGGACTCCTTGTTTGTTTTGCTGAACTAGAGTAACATGGCTGCCCCTTTGGAACATATCTATTATTGTTAGTGATGGAGGATGACACTAAACGAATTTACTGAAGGTTGGGAAATAACTTGTTTCTGCAAAGTCTGCCTGTTTCCCTGGATTTGACAGACTGTCAGACTGGAAGTATATTTCCACTGAAAACAAGAGGAGATGTTGCTTGTGTCCTCTGCTAATTAGTTTAATGTCTTGCTAACAGCTATAGAGAAGAGGTATTTGAAAGTGACAAGACCATCCTTTGAGAGGCAGTGTTTCAAGAACTTAGAGCAAGGAACTGAAAAACAAGATTCCTGGGTTTTATTTTTTTTGTTCTGCAGCTGACTCACTCCCCTGACCTGCTGTATATTCATAGTTGAATCTTTTTCTTTCTTACCCTTAGTTTTCATAGCTGTAAAGTGGAAACAACAACAACAAAAAATCCTGTGACAGTGCTGTTAATTCAGTAGTATATGGAAAGTGTGTGCTGTAATCAGGTAAAATGTTGTATGGAAACGCAGCATATCAAATCATTACTGTTCTCTTCCTCTACAGAGAGAGCATGAGCTGCCATCCATCCACAAATAAGTTAAGAAACTATTTTTGATATCCTTCTTATAAAACAACAGCAAATGGGGATTCTTGTCTGCAGTGCTCTGAAAATACCAGGGCTCCTAGCAGTTGTTCCTAAATCACAGAGCAGTGCCTCCAGCAGATTGGCTGTTAGTCTCACATGAGTTGCTTGACTTGCACTATTACGTGTGAGCTCTGTCTTCTCGAGGAATCAGAGCATAGTATCCAGCGTGTGCCTCCCCTCCCCAACCTCTGCTTGAACTGAAAACCAAAAACAGTAAGAAGGAAGTGGGGGACATCCTTATCTTCCCAGATCCAAAAGCCATCACCACGGTAAATGGAGCTTCATTTGTATTGACTTTGGAGTGCCAAGCTCCAAAGCAGGAACCACACTGAACTCTGGGATTGAAGAAGCAGGAACTGCATGGAACTCTGGGATTGAAGAAGCAGGGAAGCATTGCATGATGGGGGATCTCGCACCAAAACGAACAAACTCAGCAATTATCAGACCATTCTAGTCATAGACATGATAATTGATATCCAAAATACTGAGTCTGCTTGATTGTACTGTGAGCTTCTGTGAACCATTACACCCAGCCAGGAATGTATATTGGCCACTTAAACATGTCCTTATAAAAAACCTTTACCCATACCCAAGAGTGAGTACTGTGTGTGTCCTGTGCAAGTCCTGATTGAGTACTGTGTGTCCTGTGTATGTCTTGATTAGATCCTGTCTGAATCCTGTGTGAGTTTGGATTGAGTCCTGATGCTTGGATCTAAAGCTGTATCATTTCCACTGGGACTTGCCTTTTCTTCTTCTTTGCTGATTGCTGTGGGAGTTTTGCTTCCATCCACCCTCTGACCCTGATCTGCACAACCTGGGAACCTTTCTGCTACACAGAGTGGTGAGACCTCCCCCATCCCCCCACTTCTCTGTCTCTCCCTCTCTCTCTCTAGGCCTGATACAGTAGAATCTAGGTAATATTGTAGCTGGCTGTCTTTCTTTTCTTGTATGTTTATTAATGCTGTAACTGGGTATTCTGAGGTATTCTTCTCTCCTTTTGTAATTATTATTATTAGTGCAAGTTTTAAGATACCTAGCAATAAAATGCCTTTTGTAATCAAGCCAGTTTCCAGACTCTTTTAAGACATCATTCCCTCTCCTTTGTGGTCTTGGTTTCTTTATATCACTTTGCAGCAATGCTTCTATTACCTAGCCAAAGATCCCTGTGATGCCTACAACCCCATAAGGTTTGCTCATTGATAGAGATATTAGCTTGATTGACTCCAGGGGCATATAAGGGTAGCAACAGAGAAGTGCTGTGTGACCCAGCCTGCTCAAGATCCATAATCAAGCCTAGTTTGGTGCGGTACAGGGGCACATAAGGGTGTCAGCAGAGAAGTGCTGTGTGACCCAGCCTGCTGAGTTCAGGGACATATAAAGGGTCAGCTGAGAGTGCTGGTACACCTGGTCTGCTCAGATGCACCTTCTTAATTGATGAATGTGTATATTGGGGTGGTTATTTGGATTTGGGGGTTGGAAAAATCCAGTCCTGGGAAATCGAGGTCCTGCAAGGGTTGATCCACTGGGAGAGAGCTTGCAGAAGGAAGAAGTGAGCTCTATATAGGAACACAAGTGACGCAAGCAGCACATTAATAGAATTACCATCTTCCCCAAAGAGAAAGCGACCCTAATAAATGAGCATACCCCAAGTTGATGGGCAAAGTTGGTAACAAATTGGTGGAGAATGCGGGCAGCACATGACCCCCCCCCTCCCCCAGTCACATGGTAATTGTTGAATAGTTGCTCCAGAGTGGGGAAACTGAGTCACAAACCTGAGAAAGCTTTCTCTTCCTTCCCCCCTCACCCCAGGACCAAGCTCCTTTAGCAAGGTCCCTTTCTCACAGAATACTTGGTAACCCTCTGTAATTTTTAAGATAAAGCTTGTGCTTAGACTATTGTAAGACTGTACCATAAAGAATTGAGCTGTGATGTAGAATTAAGATTGTGGAGGAGTACTGTTAGAGATTTAAGTGACTGTGAAAGCAGTTTTTGGTACTTTTGGTAGTAATCCTTGGTGGGATAAGAAATATTGAAATGGCTGGAAAAACTCCTTTGTCTTCTCGCTTGAGATGGGAGAACTCCAGCAGGTTAGAGGGATGGGTAAGAAAGAAGGGAAATGCCCCTGGCAAAAGGGCTGCTGCAAGGGTGAGAACTCCCTGACTGAGGCAAGTCTAAGCTTTGAAGAATATTGCACAACCATGAAGCCATGTGGTAGTGCAAAGGATGCAGCTGCTGCATGGGCATTATTGTATGCATGTTTGGATATGGTTGAAATGGTGAAGGGGAGGCAGGAATTGGAACCTGGGAAAAAGCAGTTGCAACAGTGTCTGGATGAATGTGAGGCACATGGGTGTGAGTTTACAGCAGAAAAGCTTCTCCTCTACTGAGAAATATGCAAGAGGAGAGAGACAAGGCAAACAGGAATGTAGAGCAGTATGAAAAGGAGTTAACACAGACAAAAATTTTGCTAGAAGAAGCCAGAGCAGCAACTCATTTCCTGGCAGATGAGAACAAGGCAACCAAAGCAGCAGCAGGCCACCAAGAGTGTGAGGCAGAGATCAGTAAACTGCATGCCCAACTCAGTGCCCACAAAGGGGTGGTAGCTGCAGTAAGGATAAAGGAGAATTGGGATTTTGGGTCCCCTGAGAAAATTGAAGTTCCCCCTGATGCTGTCCCCCAAAGCCCTTTTAACCCCATTGGCCCCAAACTCATAATGTTGCCCCTGTTTCCGCAAGGGAGATCCAGCCCATAGTAGCAGGAGCTGATCTTCCCACAACAGAGATAGTTACAGATGTAGTGAGGTGGTTCCCCGATGAAGCAAAAGCCATTGCTAAGAGGTTGGGGCCACTGAACCGTGACACTGCCATTTCATGGCTGGCTCACATTTGGCAAATGTTCCCCACTGCTGATGGCATGGATTTAACCCAATTGGCTCAGTTATGTGCTTCCGCTGGGGGTACAGAGGCACTGGACATAGGCATAGGTTCTTAGGAGAGAACTATTGCTGGACCGTGGGAATGGATGATTAGTGCTCTTAAAATATTGTTGCCTGCTTCTTCCCTTAAAAAACTACATAATGGAAGAGCAGAAACCAGGAGAGGCCCCAGAAGCTTACTTAATTCAAAAGAAAATGCTGGCAGCTCTCTGTGATTCATTGCCCCATACAGAGGAGAATGGAATTGCCACATTCCATTATCAGGGACCAGAACTGGTACAGAACACCTATGCAGGGTTAAATTCTCAGACTAAAATGACCCTGGGAGCAGTGGATTTGGAACACCTAACCTGGAATGAACTAGTGACAAAAATCAAGCAGGCTGGAGATTTGCTGCGAGAGGCTGGGGCTTTAAAAAGACAGGCAAGCAAAAAAGCCATGCCAGAACCTGTGCAGGCTATCACCTTTGCGAATAATGGTCCTCGCTCTGCCAATCATACTCCATGCTCTAGCCACCCAACTTCTCCCCACCTTGGACCATGCCAACACAAAGGAACCCTTAGAACTATAATATGGAAAGAGCTACTAAACTTAGGTGAGGAAATGGGAAAATATGATCACCAGCCCTTTAGTGTCCTGACTTATGCTTTGTCTCAGGCCATAAGGAGAACTGAGTTAATGCAGGGAGTCACACCTCAGCCTGCTACCCCTGTATGGAGTGCATCCCCCATGCCCACTCTCTGTCAACCTCAGATCCCTGCCTCCTCTCTGGAGTAAGGGACATAAGAAAGACCCACTGTAAGGGCTACAGTGGGAAATCCAGGAATGTTAGCCCAATTACTACTGGAGCATCTGTAAATATGCAAGGATTTAAACTGAATCTTTCTCTGTTAAACCCTTAAGAATATAGGGGTTTCCAGTAAAATGATTCAAGGAATATGTTTAGGAAAAGTCATTTAACACAAAATAGCTACTGAAGTGTGGGTCTCCAGTTGCTCTGTTACATGGAGTCCCACTGCCAGATTTGTTGTTGCTTTCTTTACTTTAGGCATCCTTCACAGCTCAAAAAAAATGGAAGGGTAACTTGCCTGACCCTTAAGAAATGTAATAAACCAATCCTGCTGGCCACCCTTCTTGGCAAGCAAGAAGGAATGACTTTAAGCTGTTGGAAAATATGCGTTGGATGGGCTGTTCAGCGCCTATGCCAATGGTGAGGCAGTAAAAGGCCAGAAAAGTCCTTGACTTATTATGGCCATCCTCTTGTAGGTCATTGCTCCACTTCTGCTGTAAACTGCTAGCCCCAAATTCCCCTAGTATATACAGGGGGAGTGTAGGAGTTTGTTTTTCTCTCCTCTGTCCCCTTACAGGCCCTGAACACCAGCCATGACTTCCTATTTCTGCACCAGAACATTGCTGATTGTAAGTGTTTGGGGTCTGATGCTGTCCAGGCCCTATGCTGAACCAGTGATCCATCTGAACCTTTGGAAGTGTTTGCCTGCTGGAGCCCCGGAAGTAAAGTTGCTCTGCCACATGCATGGATTTTATGCAAATAAGAGCAACTCCTTAGTTTTACAGCATCATTACCAGTTCTATGCTGCTAACAATTACTCAGGCTGCCACCACAAAGTACGGCCAACTGCACACAGAGTGCCACCAGGGAGCCATTCCAGCTATGCTATGACACTAAAGCCACAATAGACTCTCCTCCATTCTTCTGTAAATCAGTGTGGACTCGAGAGAGATATACATCAGCAAAAGCAACCAGTGACATACGTAGCGGAGGGTGCATGATAGCCCTGGTATCCTCTGCTGTTTGGGAAGTGGCCATGCCGCTACATGTTATCATTGTTGTTGGAAGCCAGATGCCTCTGGTGCCAGGAGATGAACTGCAGCTGTCTCTGATCACACCAGCAGGCAAAAATATCACATGGTTTCTGGTGAATTGGAAACCCCTGAATTGGAATTTAGCTGGCCATGATCTGCTCCAGCAGGCTCCCCCAGACTGGGTAGTTTCACTAAAGGGCACATACTGTGACAAACTCATGCCAACAATTTGGTTTAAATTCTATGGGCACATTGCCATTTCTGAGGGATTCCACGAGCCTGGACTGTACAGGGTGGAATTGAACCAACAACAAAAAGCAGTTTTAAATTTTGACCCCCTGATTACAAACCTCGTTCCCCTCCGACAGTTAAGAGCCCCAATTTCAGGACCTCATGTGTTAAACAACAAGAACAGTTGGTTTTTCAACCTAAGACCTCACTAAAGGAGGTTCAAATCCATTTAAAAGGCATGAACATCTCTCACATTACACCTGCATGCGCTCCTTTGATTAGAACTAGCCATAAGGGTTGGGAGAAATGGGTAAAAATGTGGAAAGGTGCTGACCATGTAAATAGAGTTAAAAGAGAATTAAATGACTGGATTGCACCTGTAGGTGCAGGAGTCTCTTTAATTTATGCTGCAAATATTAAAGTTATGGCTAATAAACTGTCTTATGCCACAGAAAATATAGAAAAATGGGAGCCCCTTTAACAGCATCTTTGAAACAGTTAAGTGAGGAACAGCAGTAAATAAGTAAGGTGTTTCCTGGGTGGGAAAAACTTATAGAAAGAGATGAAAGGTTAATGGTATCTGGAGTACAGCCCCTCCAAAACAATATTTCATTGGCTTCAGTGTGTGAGCAGATTCAGGCTCTCACTCAAAATGTCATCATGGGAATGATTCGGCAAGCCAGAAAGGGACAAATTCCCATGGAGGCAATCAGCTTAATTCAGCCCCATGTAACAAAGGAAGAATTGGCTCTCCAGTCCTGGTGGAGATTAGTTAATGCTTCATATAATCACCACCAGCAAAGTTTGCAGTTATTTCTAATAAATGTGGCAGGCAAGGAAACTAAAGTTATCTACCCAGTGGTTCGTTCCACTGGGATTACAGATTAATGATAACTCTGTAATGTACTCCAGAGATCATAACACTTGGCCATGGCAGAAAGATAATGTGTGGAATACAGTGAATGTAAAGGGATGTAGGAAAAAGGAAGGTTTGGGTACACCTGTGAAGACCAAGCATGGGAAGAACATGATGAATGCTTCTTCCCACAACCTGGAAATAAGTCTCATTGTTCCTTTGATGTGAACCAGGAAAGTAAATCTGTTATTGTTTATATTGGGAAAGCATGTGTATGTGTAAGAATGAGATGTGATATTGTATTAATTAATGGACAATGGATCCAACCCATAGTACTTTAACATTAATCACTGTTTCTGTAATGTAACCACCATCATTACTTGTGAAATTAAGTTTACTGTGCCTATATGAACTGTACAGCATTTAAATGCTTACCCTGAGTTATACAAGAAGGTTCCCCCATTTCACTGGGAATGGGTCTCACTGCTATTAAGAACCTATTAACACATCCTTCTTTGCAAGCTGAATTACAAAGACTCGAAGCCTTGGGAGAGAATGGTAAACTTGAAATTCAACACTACAACCAGGAAATCTCTAGACTAGCAGCCACAGTTAAAACTGCAGGCCAACATTCCTGATGGGAAACTTTGCTTGGGTGGAGCCTCAGTGCAACAGGCTTTTTAAATATCTTGCTTCACCTCATTGCGGAGATCATTGGTTTCCAAATTATACTAGTAATTGGTCTGGTTATGCTAGTTCATTGGATCCAGCAACTGATGCGGCGGCTGCAATGGATTGAAGATCTGGCTTGGTATCACTAAATAAAATGTGATGGGGATACTTGCTCAGGGCAAGCACCCCATCAGCGCATTACATTTCTCTCGTTATCCTGATACAGGAGATGGTTATATTAGTAGCTCCACTGACCTGATATTCTTCTAAAGAGTCATGCTCTCCAAGACAGATGCATGGGATGTATAGGAAATTTAAAAGGATCACCCAGGTAATGTATTGGGACAGGCAAGGAATGTTTGTCATGACTGTCTACTTCCATATTCAGTGGCACTGGAGACAACAATGGGGTGACAAGGATAGCTGTCCTACAAGCAAATCCAGGGAGGTGGATAAAATGTCACTAAACACACTTTTCCCTATCAGAGCAGAAGCCAGTTGGTTTCAGCAGCTGGAGGCGTACATATATGTGGAAGGAAAGAGACAGTGGTAACTTGCCTTCCTCCCTGCCTACCACACATATTATAAAGGCCCTAAAATACTTGGCACCAAGAGAAACTTTCCTAGGAACTTCTGGATATTGATGAGACAGATTGTTTTCCATTAGAAGTACCTTGGTTCTTCATGGCAGATCCCTTATAAGTGACTATACAGAAAGGAAGAGAATCCATTCCACTTATGGAAGCTCCATTGTACCTTCCTGTGAGACTGTCTGATACAAACAATACAAGTTCAACCTGAAGGGTTGAGAGTCCTAGCTTCCCCTATCAAAGCACACTATTCTGCCACCAGTGGTGGATTTTCCCCAACTATATCAGGCATTACAAGGAGCTGTGTGATGTTCTTCACATTAAAGCAGCAAAATATCTGTACGTAACCAGACAAAAAAAGAAGAAAAGTCATCTTCTTGTTCCTGTTCTACTCCATTCATGGTACCTTGTTATTCTTTGCATTAAAATACAGACAGGTTGTATTTAACTACTACACTGGGGACTGGTTTATGTGCAGGTGTCGGGGGACAAGTCCCCGGTGACTGCGCGTAAACCAGCCCACGTGTAAATGGGACTGGAAGGCCTTCCCTGGGGCACTGGCCCAGGCTCCACTCCCTGGCCGTGGGCCATGCCCCCAGCCCCGCTTCTGTGCTGGGGTCCGAGCCGGCCTCAGGCACCTGCTGCCACCAGCCTGACCTCAGATCCCCGGCCAGGGACATGGCAGGGAGCAGTGGCAGCGGCAGCAGCAGCGGCGGCCACTTCCAGCCCCGTTCTAGGTCTGGCCACCCGCGGCCGCGGCTGGCGCTCCCTGCCATGTCCCCGGTCGGGGATCTGGGGCCAGGCTGGTGACAGCAGGCGCCTGAGGCTGGCTCGGACCCCAGCAGAGAAGCAGGGCCAGGGAGCAGGGCCTGGGCCAGTGCCTGCGGCCCATCTCCAGGGCAGCGACGCTCATGGTCCCGTTTACACAAGGCGTGCTAACAGGACCCGTGCATTACTGTGGGGCCTTTGGGGGACATCCCATTACCGCGCGTTAACTAGTTCTGCATGCAAACCAGTCATGTGGTAACGGGTCCTCCCTGTCCTATTAAGATGACACAACTCTAAAACAAAAGAAACCAGAATTTGCTCTCCATAGCAGTCCACAGCTTACTCTCTGTCTTTGCATGCCCACACCCCACCTTTCAATATTGAAGGCAAGCCTTTTAATATCTGCAAACTCACCCCACATCCTGGAACAACAGCTGACTCATGCAAGTTTCTGATACAGAGACACCCTTCCTCCCTGCCTTCCCTTGTTTCAGAAAGACAAATACTGTTGTACTGTCACACAAAGCACCTTTTCACAGTGTAGCCAGTCTGCAGGTTAAGAAGCTTTGTAAATAAACATAACAAATACATGACTTCACTAACAACAAATATGTACAGATGTCTTTATAAAGAGGGTCAAAAGTCACATCAAGTTGCATTTTGAGAGATAGATACAGCTTTACACTAAGCGTAAAGTTTTACTGTAGGAAAATTAGAGAACAGTGAGAATTTTTTAAACCAGAGTTCCTCAATACCAGGAACATTAATCTATATTTTCTCAGTAAAAAATGAGGTATCAGACATGGACAGCTTAGTTGGTTATTTACTCTCATTCCAGGCACTCTGTTGCCAGAGTGGTCTCTTGCTGTCCTGTACATCATTTTGTTGATAATTCCTGAACTCCCTGCTTTTGAACCAAAACCCACCATGTGCATTTCAGACAGACAGTACATTCTACATTTCCATAGAAACATGGAATGCCTTTCACTGACGCATTTTCTTCCCCCACTCCTTCTTTCTTGGGATGAAATTTTAGCTGACAGCTTGTCAGGCACATTTTTGTAACCCAAAGTTTAAAGGAAATCTCTACACAAACCAGAACCATTATTAAAGGTCAAATGGACTTTCTTGATTGGGCTATCACTGGCCCAAGAGACACTCCATGTATTGCTTAAAGTGACAAAACAAACAAGGAAGTATCAGTTAGTTGCATTGTTTCTTCATAAGATTGTTTCTTGCTGGCAGAAGTATTCATCTGGAGCAATAGTTTTCAACTCTTTTTTCATTTGTGCATGCTAAAAATTTAGAGTGGAGGTGTGGACCCCTTTGGAAATCTTAGACATGGTCCGTGGACCCCCTGAGGTCAGTGAACCACACATTTAAAAACCACTGATCTGCATGAATTATAACTAACACTAAAGTGGGCTAGAAGAGATAATATTTGTAGTATGCTGGCCACAGTGCTTATTTTGTGACAGGGCTTGTCAGCGCTGAGTCCTGGCACCTTTAGGCTTGACAGTGCATAGCCCCAGCACTTTCGGGCTTTCCAAATCAGTTATTAAAGTATAAAAGTTGCTTGAGTCCCAGCACCTATTTCATCACAAATTATGCACTGATTGTTCAACAGCAAAAATCCAAATATTGCCCTATTCTGTGTAACTTGCTTTAACGTTTGAGGACTTCCTAGCTCTACTCTTTCTGTATTGCTCCACTGCCCATTCCTAAAAGCACACAGAAATCCTTGTTTATTTTTGATATTCCATCCTGTTACAAAAGGCAGTCTGGTCCAGTCAGCCTGCAACCAGCACTCTGGTTCTGATCCCAGGTCTGACATGCAAGCCTTGGGAAAATGAGTCTTTCTGAGTCTCAGTTTCTCCATCTGTAAAATGGGGATGATATTACTCAGCTATCTAAAGTATGGATTAGTGTTTGTAAAGTGCTCTGATGGTTTTAAGTGATAGATAAATGGTACAATAATGACCACCATTATTACCTGAGCATCAATGATAACAAGGGGCCTTTTGGGATTTTCTGGAGAAGTTACTCATTAAGAAAGCATTCATTTTCTTTCTGCTGTAGAAGGAGGGATGGATTCATAATATAAAAGAAAAGATGCATTAATACAAAAAATTCAGGAAAAATTGTGTCCTACAGAAGCATATAAGATAATCAGAACATACTAAGCTATCCATCTCTAGATGGAATGAGAACATAATCAGGTGTATGTTCAAAGTGACTTTATCCCTTCCAATTGGAAAATGTGATATACCCCCTCAGGATCCTTCTGTTTCAGTACCTTGTTTGCTGAGCCTATTTTAACGGAAGGAAATGGGGAAATCTAGCAGAAGATTAATGCATAATTAATTTGGAGGCAAGACACTGCTTTGCTCACTTATATTCCTGCTCTCCATTCCCCAATATCTGAAATTTACTCAGCCACTGATGTTTTAACAGAGATCTCTCATACGGAATAAGCTGCCTGTAACAGGGTTTATTTCCTGCAGGATGGAGAGTCTAAATCTGAGGCTAAGTTTATACTGATGGCAGTAAAATCGCTGCTGTCAGTGTGATCTTCCGGGTTCGATTGAGCAGTCTGTGTAGATGTGCTCAATAGATCCAGAAACTGCTACAGCACCTCCAGCCCCAGAATTAGCACATCAGTAAGCTGACCTGAAGGCATTTTCAGTCAGCCTAGCATAGTGTGTAGTGAATAATTAGTAAGTTGTCAGGAGATATGCAAGGTATTTTATGTATCTTGCTTATCTCCCATCGACTGCTGCCGAAAAGTGCAGCAAGTATAGACTAGGGCAGTGGCTCCCAAACAGTGCGCCGGGGCACACTGATGTGCCATGGGAACACCCAAAGTGTGCTGTGAGAATCCCCCAGAGCTGGAGTTAAAGTTCCCTCCCTGCTAAGCCCAGCCACCTGGGCTGTGCAGGGCTGGGAAAAGGCATGGGTTAAAGTAAGGGGGAAGGCACCAGAACACAGTTCGGGGGCCCCCTATTTTTAGGCAAGCAGCATTCTGGTCCCCTAAAAATAGAGGAAGGCACTAGAATGGGGAGTTCCAGGGATCCCCCTAAAAATAGGAGGAGCAGCCCAAACACGTCGTTCAGGTGGCTCCACTTTAAACCTGGCTCTACCTTAAGCCCAGCCAGTAGAGAGCTGGGGGAGGCCAAGAGTGTGTGAATCTCACCCTGCAGGGCGAAGCAACTTGTGTCAGCCATCCTGCAAAAGCCCAGGTAAGGGCTTTGGGGGGCAGGGCTGCATGGGGCAGGTGTGTGTGTATGTGTGTTTAGCAGAGGTGGGTGTGAGTAGATGTGTAGCAGAGGGTGTGTAGCTGGGGTTGGTGGGGGGGTGTAGCTGAAGGCTGGAGGCCTAGTTCTGGCCCCTGCAGTGATGAAAGGGTCCATCACAGGTGGAAGGGGGCTGGAGGAGGGGAGGATGGGACCCACTGGGGTGGGAGGGAGCAGCAGTGGGGTGAGGATTTGCCCTGGGTGGCAGGGAGCCATTGTGGAGAAGGGAGAAGTGTGTGCTGTGCCATGCTCCCCTGCCCTACCTTCCCACTCCCCTGGTTCCTCCCTGCCCCCCGACAAAGCCACATTTGTTCTCCCTTCCTCTCTCCTCTTTTGCCACCCTTGTGCTGTTCCCCACATGGCTGCCCTTGTCCTCTTTTGCCACCCCTGCCCTGCTCTGCTCCCCACACTCACTCCTGCCACTGCACACGACTCCTGACCTCCTGTGTTTTGCCACCCCTGCTCAGCTACCCCTACTACCCCACATAGCAGCATTTCCGAAACACTGTGCCATGGTTCATGAATATTCATAAGTAATTTAAGTTAATTTGAATATTCATGGGTTTTTTTTAATGATGGTGTGCCTCGAAAAATTTGAAGGTATCAAGGTGTGCC
The DNA here is from genome assembly GCA_007922195.1 of Podocnemis expansa. NCBI lineage: Eukaryota > Metazoa > Chordata > Testudines > Podocnemididae > Podocnemis > Podocnemis expansa. The sequence goes on from ML682025.1 coordinate 3,728,130, forward strand.
ACAGTAGAGAAAAGATTGGGAACCACTGGACTAGGGATGAGTCAGTCCTGATTTCAGGAGGAGTCACACCTGCATTAAATCAAGTTCCAAAGGGGCAGCCATGTTAGTCTAGTGAAGCAAAAAAAGCAAGGAGTCTTGTGGCACTTAAAGACTAACAGATTTATTTATCGCATGAGCTTTTGTGGGAGAATATAGTGGGATATTCTCCCAAGAAAGCTCATGCGATAAATAAATCTGTTAGTCTTTAAGTGCCACAAGACTCTTTGCTTTTTCTGCATTAAATCAGGTGATCCTAGGGTAATAGGCAGTACGAAACTGTAGGCATGGAGGTTTTCCAAGCTTAGGAGCTGTGAATTGAATTTGGTGACTTCATCAGAACACTGCTGTATGTACTGCAGGTGAAATGCCTGCTGCTTTAAGAATGATGCCTTTTGATGTAAACTTTTAGAGTTAACATCACTGGGAATAGTGAAGATGGAAATGTTAATATATGAGGAATGCTTGGAATTAAGTGGTAGACATGAAGGACAAAAATGCAAAATGTCTCATGTAAGTAGGATTAAATGTGGATAAAGGATCATGAAAAGAAAGGTTTTAACCTCATTTAGTCTATAGCTTTGGGAAATGCATTATAACTGAGAAATGATTCCTCCTGAGATAGAGGTGGAATTTTATAATTAAATTAAAAGAGGAATTATTAGTGTTGAATGGGCATGAGATAGCAAATCAATAAGCTTATGATAAGTGGCTAATGCTTCATGTATACTGACTACTCTAAAGATGTAAGAACAGGAAGAGTGGGAACAGCATTCTTCATTCCTTTGCTTGCACAGCCATCAAATTTATAGCTCTTTTGATGACTGAATTGGCAGGGATAGTGCTTGCATTAAATTGGGTCATAGATGTGCACCCAGTCACAATGGTCATCCTATCTGATTCTTTACCAGGACTTCTGGCAATCAGTAATGGCATTTCAAATAGCAGAAAGGATATACTTAATGAAATATTACTGTTAACAGAACTGATACATTTAGTCTATAATAATAGTAATAGCATGTGTCCCAGCACCTGTAAGGGTAGTAGACAACAAGCTGGCAGACAGAGTGGCAAAACATACTGCCAATAACAAGGAAGTTGATTTAAATTCCCTTTAAGTAAACTGGAGTTTAAAAATATAATTAAAAATGAGTTTAGCGAGGAATGGCAGGAAATATGGGCAAAAGAAATAAAAGGGAAATGATTGTGTGATATATAACCAACGATCAGAAATGCTGGTCTACTCCAAAGCCCTGAGAGAAAGAGTGAACTGGCTCTGTTTAGAAATTTAATTGGCCATTGTGGCTTAAATAATTTATCGGAAACAAGTATTAACAAAGATGGCTTATGTGAGTGTGATGTGCAAGGTCCAAGAAACAGCTGATTATTTCTTCTAAGGGGACAAAGAATGTACCATCAAAAAGAGGTATTTGTATGAAAAAATTGGGCCTTAAAGTATCCAATTTCAAGTGAGTCTGCTTCACTGTAGGACATAGCAAGAAGAAAAAAGGATGGGACTGAAGGGGATCGGGATGATGAAGGTGATGAGGATCACAAGAATCACAGGGGCCAGGACAGGAACCAAGTACATTGGATCACAAAGGCACAGAAATGATGGAGACTGGAGATGGGAATCATGCATAGCAGGACATGAGCAAATTAACAAAACAAGATGCATCACTCACAATGGAATCAGGAATGATGAAAGTAAATGTAGCCAATGAAAGGCCATAGAAAGAGGATGATCATGAACTGAGTGGGGGCTGTTACTTGGATGGATAGCAGCCATGGGAAAGTTCCCAGATCTTAAGTATGATAACATCCACCAAACACAACTATTCCTTTTCCCACCTTTTGCACTCAATGCACAACCTTTGCACAGAGCACATCACGTTTATGCATATAACATTAGAGCTGATTTCACACACGCCCCCTAGACTGTTGCACCTGCATTTGATTTAAGTGTCTACCAAATCCATAAACCAAGAACGCAAATTCTATTCCTAAATTAATAGCCTATGAGGGTCTATGGAGGAGGAGAATCTTAAATCTAAGAGTTCAGGTAACAGATTCCCCTTCTTGATGGATAAGTGCATCTGAAAAGCCATTTATTCCATCAAAAGATGTTACTTATAGGCACTAATTGATACTGTTACCCTATAACCATCCATGCCAAAACCAGGCAAATTTAATTGACACAACAACAGTTGAATTAAATAGAGAGCATCCTAAAATTAGTTCTATTTATCTACCTGAATTTCTTTTTTAATTAGAAAGTCAATGCAACTAAATATATGACAACTGCAGCTTGTATTATCAACATAACTACAAAGGGATAGAATAACATAACATACGAAACCATAGGTTCAGGGCCAGCTCTTGCCATGAGACACTGAAGCCGTGGCTTAGGGGCACCGCAATGCTGGGGGTGGAGGGTGGCCAGCCTAGAAGCTGGAGCCCATGCTCCTGCCCCTCCCAGAGCCAGCCACTCGGCCCCCAGGGGCAAAGCAGGCCAGCCCATGGGGCAGACTCCGCTCTCTCACCCCACCTCTATGTTGCTCCTCGGGCAGAACAGTTGGCCCAGGGGAGGGGTGGGAGAGTGGAGCCTAGCCTCTAGGCTGGCCCACTGCACCCCTGAGGTGGCTGTTCCCCACTCTGGGGGTGGGGCAAGCCAACCCAGAGCAGAGAATGGGTTCTGACCCTCCCCGAGGGGGTGCAAAAGGCAGCTCAGGGTGCCACAGCCCTTTGAGCTGGCCCTGCATAGGTTTTATTGTTCTAACCAAAGATACTTTCCCACCAATGGTGGTAAGAACTGTTGCATTTAATTCTTTTAAAAACCTTTTTGATCTTATCCATAGAATGCTGTACAGTAATCAAAACCTCTTTTCCATTTTCTTGGAGCTCTGCCAGGTGTTCTTCCATATCAGGTTAATAAACCAATTATTTCAGAGTAGTTAAGTTGGCTCCTAAAAGCCCTGGCTCAAAATTATCGTATGTCTCTAGCTCTCTTTTGGTGTTTCAGCACATGCTTATGGCATTGTGAAATTAATATCACATCCTAAAGCGCTATTCACTTTCAACAGGCATAAATTTAACTAAGGTTTGTGATCAATTACATGAAACTAATTGAGAAGAAAACTGAAGCACCAGATCCTTATACACAAGCAAGATCTATTTACAATTACAATTGGACAATTATTAGACTCCAGGTGGGTTAACCTTTTGTGGCACTTACCCTCCATTGGATTCAAGCAGATGTGTCTGCTCTAGTATGAGATTCACAGGTGAATCCAAGCTTACAGTCTTCTATACATGGCTACAAGGTCACTGTGCTCAAACACTGTGATTTAAGTGAACCCACTTGATCAAATCAATGGGAATCATTACAGAACTATTTACATTAATACTAAAACCACAAGTGGATGCACCCATTCCAGTTGTGCTTCTTTAATTGTCAAGACATGGATAACTATGGTGGTGTTAACTTCCAGATAAGTAAAATTAATCATCTGCCACCAATCTTGATATGACCATGCAGAAGGTCCTAGGTTCAAGCCCCACGGCATTGGACTTGATGATCTCACGAGGTCCCTTCTAACCTTATGATTCTATTCTATGTGTACAATCATTACTTAGATTCTTTATTAGTTTTCAGACTTCTAAGAGCAGAATCCAACTCAACCCATTGCAAAATTGTGTCTTCAACTGTGACCAACCATGTCTGGGCTTGTAAAGAAGAGGATAGAGCCATTGACATGTTTAACTGGAAAGTGACTACTGCTTTCAACAAATGAGCATTATCCTCTTCTTGAATGTTCCACATACCAGGAAAGATACTTGCCAGTTTAAATTTAACCAATGGCATAATATCCAATGAGGACGTCAGTGGACGAAATAATGCAGGTAAGTCCTTTCCCAAGACTGCATATTTTCTGGCAAGGACCTCCTGGTCCACAGTGTTTATTACACCTATGCCAGTTCTAACCATTCCCAAGATGTTAGCTAGGGTATTTCTTTTCCACCTTTCCATAACTTGATGCGGAGAGATGGTGTTTTTACTCCATCTTTACCAGCCCATTTGAATGATATTTGTACACCAAATGAATTCTGGTTAGAGAGAATTCAAATTCAATTGTAAAGATTACATTAAAAATACAGTTATTTCCTTTTCACATGAGCTGAACTGCTGTTCATCTCTATTCAGTGACTTTGACTAACGTGCTACTGGTCTTAGTGCAATACCTACGTCTTGCATCAAGACTGCTCCCATACTATCTCTTGAGGTGGCCAATTGTAGCAGGAAGGGTTGATCTGTCTGGGGATACTCTAGGGCAGGTACTTTTACTAATGCTTATCAGAGAGCACTAAATACTTTTTCCTGATCTTTGGTACACAACACTCCTGGTGTGTTTGCAAGCGCATATACAGTGACTGGGCAACCTTTGAGTAGTTTTCAGTGCACTCTCTTGAAAACCCCACAAGCCCATAGAAAGGAATGGACAGATGACATATGTACAAGGGCTGAGTGTTTACACAGAAGTTCAATTTGATGCTTGTCTTCAATACCCAGATTCATACCAAAGTGTACAACATGCTGTTTTACTGGCCAGGCCTTGGCAGAGCTCATCAGAAATCCAGTACTTTAGATTCTCCTAAGCATTTCTTTCAGCATCTCAAGGTTTTCAGCCAAGGTGTTTGTGGAGATGAGCACATCATCTATATTGTTAATGACATGGTGACCTTTAGACACGTCATTCTACATCTTTGAGATGTGTCTGTGGTAGGTTGATGGAGAATTGTGGTATCATTGTTGTGTATGGGTAAAGTGTACTGGGCATTCCTGACCATAAAGGCGAACTTCTGCCATGTGCTGAGACGAAGTGGCTCAGTGAAAAATGCATTGATCGAGTCTGAAACCAAAAACCACTTCACCCCAACTGACACTGCCACCATTGCCTTCTGGAATTTAGCCACAACAGGAGTCATCTGAAATGTAACTCAGTGAGTTCTCTATAATCGTTCTCCATGTCTCTTGTCTGACCATAGCACTGGTCAAATTGGTGCTTTTTATAGACTGGATGTGTCTCTGTGAATGCTCCCTGGTAGATCAGTGCTTTTACCATGTCTTTAATGCCATTTTCAGCCTTGGAATGCTAATATTGTTTCATCAGTTAAGGGTCAGCTCCACTCACACTGTAACTTGCTGCTCTCACACATCCTTGTACTTTCTGTTATATCTGGCTCCCATACAGGCAGTCCCAGTTTCTTTAGGGCTTTGAGGGCAGCCACCCAACACAATGCTGAAAAGACTGCCAGTCCAACTGCTTCCTTATTACCTTGCCACAGCATTCTGTTGGACAAATCCACAATTAATCTTAATTCTGAGAGGATGTTGATTCCCCAGATTCCAGCCCCATCAAGGACTTGCAGCCCAAACATTCTTTTGGAATTGATATTCCCAACTGGAAAAATCCAAGGGGTCAGTGAAAGGCAGTGCTTCTCTACTCCATTGTTGCTCTCTAGGGCTATGTCTACATTGCTTAGCATCTTCAAAAAATCTTTTTTCAAAAAAATTATTTTGAAATACATTCAAAATAATTATCTCAAAATAACTTTTTTCAAAAATGCTATTTCAGGAGAGTGGTCTGGGGACTGCTCCTTGTCCTGAAATACCACAGCTTTTTTTTTCTGAAAGTGAAAATCTACACCAGACTTTCTTTCTCAAAAAAAGTAAGGCAATGGAAAAGATAGGCAGGATTTTTTGGAAAAAGCCTTTGCCGTGTCTGGCAATGGCTTTTTTCAAAAAAGCTATCTCGAAAAAGGCTTTTTTTCAAAATGTAACGAGGTTTAGTATTGCCAAAAAAATGCTCCAGTATTTTGAGATACCAGCATGCTTTTTCAAAAAAGCTAAACCAGACAGCTTTTTCGAAATAAAAAGCTTTTCTTGAGGTAGCTTTTTCTAAAAAAGCCATTGCCAGACAGAGCAAAGGCTTTCTTCAAAAAAGCCTGCCTATCTTTTCCATTGCCTTGCTTTTTTTCGAAAAAGAAAGTCCATTGCAGACTTTCACTTTTCGGGGGAAAAAAAGCTGCAATATTTCAGGACAAGAAGCTGTTCCTGGATCATTCACCCGAAATAGCATTTTTGAAAAAAGTTATTTCAAGATAATTATTTCAAATATATTTCAAAATAATTTTTTTCAAAAAATGTTTTTTTAAAAAATGCTAAGCAATGTGGACGCAGCCTAGGGCTATATCTGCACTGGAAGCTTAAGTCAACATAACCAGGCTTAAGTCAACTTAAGCAACTCCATGGCCATGTTTGGAGTTCATTAAGTCAACTTAAGCACTTGCTTAAGTTAACTTAATAACTTTCACCCTTAAAGTTGACTTTAAGGGTTAAATCAACTTTATAAAGTCGACTTAACAAAATATGGCCATTAAAGTCAACTTAATGCAGGAGAGCCATTTAAGTCGACTTCATTAAGTTGACTTTAAATGGGTCCTCTGGCTTAAGTCAACTTTATAAAGTCGACTTAAACAAATGGAGACTCTCTAAGTCAACTTAATAAAGTTGACTTTAGTGTAGACATAGACCAGGATTTTGAGAGTTCTGATAGGAGTTCTCTTGGCTCTGGGTGGGATCCTTCTATTATACAAGGGGGACAACAAACCTATTCTGCTACAAAAGAAGAGTGAGGATACCTGAATATAATCTGAAAATGAATGAGAAAATCGGGAGATCATGTTTTTCTTTTTTGCTTTCCAATTTTGGAATTGCTGAGGAGGTTGGCAAAGAACAAAGAAAAAGCAGAGGCACACCACTGAGATGGGTGAGCTGCAATTACAGTTGCAGACCCGCCACAGCAACAAGAGACTGTTAAGACACAGCACTGAGGGAACTCAACTGTTACATGTTAGGCCAACTATCAAATTCATAGGTGAGACACACAAATGCCAACCCTATATTAATGGTCCACCAGAGCCTGTGGAGGATGGGAATCTTACATCTAGGAGTTCAGGTAACATGCATCCCATCTCTTTTTCAGTTGTAAGGGACGTGGCACTCCTCTTTGTTTTACTGCATTTTTATAAAGACTGAACCTGCACTCAGGAAGATTTTAATGATCTTAACAATAAGTATTACTATAACACAGCAATATTTAGGCCTTTTGGGCCTCTTGTAGAAGTTGAATTTACTATGGAGAGTTTTCACGGTAAATTGGAAGGGTGCTTGCTGAAGTTTTACTTCAGAGGCTACATGGAAACCAACAGGAAAAGAATCTAGTCATGTGGTTTCTGGGTGTTAAAGAACTTCCTTCCCTCAGTTTCCCAGATCACTATACTTACCCAATTTCTCTTACATTCCTGTCATAAGCATACTGAGATTTCACTTTAGGTTCCAAAGGGGTAGCTGTGTTAGTCTAGTTCAGCAAAAGAAGCAAGGAGTCCTTTGGTACTTAAAGACTAATAAATTTGTTTATTGCATGAGCTTTCATGGGAGAAAATCCCACTTTGCAGGTGCTTTGGAAATGGTGGAGCTTACCTGTCTTCAAAACGTCTGACCAAGTAGGATTTTCTCCCATGAAAGCTCATGAGATAAATAAATTTTTCAGTCTTTTAGTACCACAGGACTCTTTGCTTGTTTTGTTTTAAACTAGTTGCTGCTGTGTGGGGGGGGAGGGGGGGCAGGGTGTCTCAGAATTGATCCTTCTGTCCTGGGTAACAACAACACCTTTTGTCCAAGGGTCTCCGGCCCAGAACCTCCAATATATTTAGAGGACTTCTGTTGATTTCAATGGGTTAGGAGCCGAAATATCATTAAGGATCTGGGCCTTAGTTCTTGTCCTTTGATATACTGAGCCTTTGCTATTTTATAAAATGAAGTTCCATACAAGTGATCAGCAGCTTATTTTACAAAATATATTGTGATGGCCTGAATATTATTTATAAAAATATACAGTCTGGATCAGTGAGAGAAATAAAATTGTAAAATAAAGTCTAAGGCATAAAGTCTCCTGTCTCGTAAGGACAACATGAGAAGAAACATGCCAGAGTGGATATTACCCAGCCACCAAACATTTCAAAGCCTATTCATGTTCTGAGGAAGGCTAATTAAAATTATTTTCATGAATACAATTTGTTTTGTGTTTCCAAGATAATGAGGGTTGGCTCATAAGTAAAATTAAGGTAAATGGTGACAGACAGGTACAGTAATAGAAGAAAAAATCTCTGTGCAGATGCCAGCAAAGCTTTTAGTTTTCTTCAACAGCTCAGTCACAAATCAGTATCATTGTTATAAAATAATTATGAGACAGAAGAACATTATGGGGAAATCAGCACATGAGCACACTGAATGTTTCACTTTGCTACAGAATTTCCTTATCCAGCTAGCGTTAGCTTTGTCAGAGAAAATGGAGAAAAAATGTATTTTACCCTCCTTTTATGTATCAGTGTGAGCATGCACACCACTAGGTCTGTATCACTACAGGAATTTTCCTTTGGGTTTGCTGGGGAGAATGCTGCGGAGCTGGGATGTCCCCCTCCCAATTTTAGGCCACTTCTTCCCCACCACACACTCCCAAGTCCCAAGAAACTCTGGCCACAGTCCATTCATGTGAAAGAGCTTCTGTGATTTTGAGGGAGGAGACCGTGATGTTCCTCGGCAATTTTATTGTTGTCAGAGGGAGAGAAAAAAAGATTAGGAACAGGATCTTTGCCTTTTTCAGCCCCTCCATATGCCACAGTAAGGAGCTGTTTATATTTTTATCCTAGCAGTGTCCCTCTTACATGAAGTTATATTCCCAGATCAATATCCTTGTTGTTAAAATTCTTATAGAACATCACAATACCAGAGAGAATTTCCACTGGGAAAGCTGGGAAATTGGAGATTAGTTCACAAGCAAACATCTGAGGTCTGGCCCCAGAAGGACATTCTGGTTAATAAGGACAACTTAATCATTCTGCTTTTATGTATGGTATATAAAAAAATCAAAATTTAATGGAGGCAATTTTCATTTGATTCGAGAAGAGGAAATCAGAATTGTCTCTTTCCTCTCCTTCCCCCCATCAGTGACAGTTTGAGGACTGTTCTTGTAAAGAGAATCAGACTAGGAAGGCAAGACAAGACCAAATGGTTCCTCTGTTTCAGTTTCCCAGGTTTTACAGGACTGCTCAATGCATTGTTCCTACTGATGCCTTATCTAACCTGCTCCAGAAAGAGACACAGCTCTAATCCTATTTGTTAGCTAGGAAATTTGTGGTGAACACAAGATTTTTGCCATTCTTTCCTTCAAGATATGTGTTTTAGAGTGCTGTTTTCTCTGCCAAACAGTTTGGGTCCAGCTGTCCATTTAACAAATATTGCTCTTTTCCTTTAACAGCCCCTAATAAACCACGAGTAAATTATGGACTGACCTACTTTCTGGGATTGTTTAAATAATCCTCAACATGGCAGTGTAATTTGATGTTTTATAATACAGCATGTGTGAGTTGCAAGTTAAAAGACAGATCTACACAGTTAACAAGAAATATCTGAATTCTAACAAAGGCACAATTGGCTAACAAAATAGCCTGGGGTATATTATATTTCACATATAAACCCTTTTTTGCTTAACCTGCAGCATTTTCCCTCCATATGGTGGATGGATTAATTCTTGATTCTCTGATGAATAAACCAAGCAAAATCCGAGAGATCTAGATTCAAAATGAGAGACATAGAAAGAATTCAGTTATGCATTTTCCTCTTTTAATAGAACACTTTGAGGGAGAGCTGAATGTTTTAGTTGCATCACCCAGCGTTCTGCTTCAGTACCTGAGCTGAGCCCAAGAGACTGCATCCTTTTAAACAGGGAGGAGAAAGATTGCAAGGAATGAGAGAGAGGAAGGTTAAGAGATGTAATGTAAAACTATAAGTGTGGGGGAATAGATCACATAGATGTCTAATTAAGGAATAATCTTGTGAGGAGGTTAAGGCTATGTTTACACACACGGTTATTTTGAAATAAGGATTTCGAAATGAGTTATTTCGAAATAAAATCCTTATTTTGAAATAAGTTAATTCGAATTAAGGGAAAGCCTGAAATCCCAATAGCTGTTATTTCGGAAAGCATATTTCGAAATAAAGCTGTTTGGACCTGTTCTTTCGAAACAGCTCTTTCGAAACAACAGGTCTACACAGTGTTGTTTTGAAAGAACAGCTTTATTTCGAAATATCCCTTCCAAAATAACAGCCGTTTCGAGGGGGGGGCAGGTTTTACTTTTTCGAAATGACGATTCTTATTTCGAAAGGACGAGGTTCGTCCTTTCGAAATAAGAAAACGTCATGTAGACCTAATTTCTTTTATTTCGAAATAACGAGTGTTATTTCGAAATAAAAGTGCTGTGTAGATGTGCCCTAAGTGTATTTTACCTATTTAAGCCTTAAGAACCTTGTTAAATTTTGTAACAAAGTCCACACCAGTATGCTGGATCTAAACTTCCCGAGACCTTGAGAGTGACCCAAGTCTGGATTTGAACTTTCTGGTTTGAATACATTTCTTTCCAGTAATTAACAAAATATGAAAGCAATATTATTTCCTTGCCAAAATTCTACACTGAATTGCTGAGTTGCTGCAAGGTTTGTATTAGAGTTGATCAATAGAGCCCTCTTATGGCTAGAGACAGTAACCTCCATAGTAAAGGTGCCACACACAATTGCAGCTTATTATGCATGTCTTCTAAACGTGCTTAAATATTCTGTTATTAGGGTTTTACTGACAGACAGTCTTAGTTGTCTAAACCCCCGGTATGAAATACTTAGGTTTAAAACCTGACAGTGGTAGCTTTTCATTCTTCCAGGATATATTAGGTATGTTTTGACTGAGATGTTAAAAACAGAGTTCTTCCCTGCTCTGCATGTTATTTTCCATGAAAGAAATGTTCCCCTGGAGTCTTCTCAGGCGACAGCTGCATTTCAGTGATGCTGAATACATTCTCTGTTGCTCAATTTCGGTATAGTATCTAGTTACGGGTGTCTGTGTTCCGTATACCAAACAATGAGTCCTGTGGCACTTAAAAACTAACAAATTTATTTATTGCATAAGCTTTGGTGGGAGAATATCCCACTTCATCAAACACTTTGAAGATGGGGGACTGTACAGAATGGGCAGAAAGTAAATGCAGACTTGTGAAAGTCATGGGATCAGGTCATACTGTAACAGCAAATCAAAGCAGGTGTTAAGATTCAAACACTGGGGAACAGCCTATAGAGGAAGATGAGGTCAAATCACCTGTTGTAATGAGACAAAAATCCAAAGTCCCTCCTCTGTTCCAGCATTTTTAGAGATGGATGGGTGGCCCTCCAACCTGTATTAAATTACCACTCAGCCATAGCCACGTAACTTCAGAATTTTATATTTTATAGTAACCAGTCTTGCTTCTATGCCTGAGATCTGCCAGACTTAAATATGGAAACTTGGTGTAAAAAATACAGCCCAGGATTTAGAGGAGATTGTGAGACAGCATGAGCTTCCTATTCAGACACAAATCCTGCAATGAGGTCTGCATGGGCATTGCCCATTGATTCCAATGGGACCTCATGTGGTCCAGGGAAATATAGCAGTACTGAAAGAAGTTAAAAAGTTGTAGGGAAATGGCTGGACTATTGTAATATAATATTAGCCCTTTCTCTCCCCACCCTGAAGGAAGAAACATGGCTAGTGCCACAGCTGGAGGGCCTAGCCACAAAGAGGATGCTGAAGTTCTGGAGGCTGTGAGAGGGGCTACAAAAGCAAAACAAAGATAGCGAGAGAGTGATGGCATACAGACTGTGGACAGGGCCGTCGGCCATGAGTGAATGACCAGAAGAACAACCACGAAAAGGTGCTAGCCCTGTGGTGAGTGATGCACCCTGTGATACCCCTTTAAAAAAAACTCTAAGAGATCAATGCACGGTAAGCCTTGGAAATATTGTCACAAGATGATTTCTCTCTTAGGCTTTGTCCACACATACATCATTATTTTGAAATAACCCATTTTGAAATGACTTATTTCGAAATAAGTTAATTTGAATTAACAGTTTGTTAATTAGAATTAAAGGAAAACCTGCTTTCGAAATAGCCATTGTTTCGAAATGCTCATTTTGAAACAAGGCCGTTCGGACATGTTGTTTTGAAACATTTGTTTAAAACAATGGTGTTGTTTCAAAACAACGTGTCCGAACGCTGTTGTTTTGAAACAACGGCTATTTTGATTAGATGCCAGGTTTACTGGTTTCGAAATAACGGTCCCATTGTTTCGAAATAATGGTGCGTCGTGTGGACATGCCACTTCTTATTTCGAAACAACCTCTGTTGTTTCAAAATAAGAAGCCTGTGTGGAAATACCTTTAGTGAAAAGCTTTTTTCTTACTTGAGAAGGTGGTCATTTCCATGATCCCTGACAGATTGTGCTGTAGGAAGGAACTGATGTCTGTTCTTTTGTAAAAGAATAAATTAAAATTTGTACCAGTAAACAGTCTCCCCTACAAGAAAGGTGTAACCAGCAGTAGGCCACAAGGAATATATCTGCTAGATGCAGATTTACTTGTTGACCTGGACACACAGTCACAGTTCAATGAACCAAACAACGGCACTTTGCAGGTGATCTGAATGAACAACACTGTCATGGCTGTGACATGGGCCGTTAGGCCTAGTGGGTGGAATCATAGTTTGGCCTAGCAGATAGGGCCAGAGCCAAGGGATAGCACTAACAGTCAGAAGCCAGAAACCAAAGAAGGGCAAAGGAGCAGGATCTGTCATAGCAGCCAGCGGTAGATTCACCACAGACAACTTCCTAGTATCCCCTCTAAGCTTAAGTAGTACACCTGGACCACTCAGGAACCTCAGGAGTGCTGCCAGTCAGGCCCTTTGTGGGCAGCACATCCTGTGGCGCGTAGCCACACAAGGACTGCTGCTCTTCCAGAGGTGGGGGCAGGGACATAGCAATTGCTCCAGGACCACCAGACCCATGTATTTGCTCTCCAGATCTTCACAAACAACTTCCACTGAATATATTTAAATAAATCAAGAAAGTTTAAATTGGGTAGAGTGAAGCCAGATTTCTTCCACCCAGCAAACCCTTAAACTCCATTCACGATCCAGTCAGAACAACTGAAGAAAAGGAGTACAGTAGTATGGAGTTTAAGACCTGAAGACATTTTTTCTTGTGTCCCTTGGCACTGATTTTGGAAGCAGAAGACAAATAAATGTCCATTGGTCCATTTAGTCCAATACCTCATCTCCAATAGTGACCAGCACCTGTTGCTTCAGAGGAAGTTGCAAGAAACCCTGTGGCAGGCAGCAGGGCTGGATTTTGGTGTTTGCAGACCCTAGGCACTTTAACTCCGAAATGTGCAAAAAGAGGGGTAAATGCCAATTGAATTACATCAATTGACATGATGCACTTTAAACTATTCTAATGCTAAACCATGTGATTTTCCTTATTTTTCCCCATTTTTTCTGCTTTTTAATTCTTTTCCCCACCTTCATAGGTGGTAGGCACTGTGCCTACAGTGCCTAATAAGAAATTCAGCACTGGCAGGCAGATCTCGGATAACCTGCCCACACCCCCAGCTCATGAAAGTCTCGTCCTAAACCCTACTGCTTAGGGATTGACTTAAACTCTCAAGCAGCACGCTTTTGTTATTATTATTATTATTATTATTATTATTATTATTATTATTATTATCAGCAAGAAAATCCAGTTATTCATTTAAATATTCAGTCCCTCTTTGTATCTTTCTGAATTCTTGACCATGGGCTGTCAGTGAGTTCCACAGTCTAGTTATGCATTGCGTGAAAAAGCCATTTCCTTTTTCTCAGTTTTAAATTTGCTACATTTCACTGTTACATGTCTCCTTCTTGTACTAAAGAGACATGGAGGATGCTGAATCTATCTTCTCTAGACTCTTCACCATTTCATATACTTCTATGACACCCCCCCCCTTACTTGTCACCCTTCTAAGGTAAATAATCCTAGTCTTTGCACATAGAGAATCCAGTGCTGGGTTTGAAGCCTGCAGCACCAGACACTTTGAGGTGATGGAGAATGTATTAATAATTTGGAGTCTTTTAATTGATTGCCATACTGCAAATGGTGAACCTGATAAACATGTTCTGAGAGGAAACTTGTATTTGCTGTGATAAAATCTTCTGAGCTCAGTGGCCAAGTAACCTCATTTAGCAGAGGAAAATGAGGGGCATTTAATACTCAGAATTAAGGTAAATTAGACCAACAGGCTTATGAGGGCAGATGCAGGGTGCAGAGAGATACTTGGTGTGAGTACTGTTGGGTTTTGGATTTGATTTTGGTTTTTAAAGGGGCATTATCAACAGTGCCAGAACTGGGTATTTTGGTGCCTGGGGCACACACGGAGCAAGCAGCATGAAACACGCCCTCAAATTGAGTGGTGAAACAGCCACTTGATATGGCACCTGGGGCAAAGCCCCAATTGCCCCATCCTAGTTACAGCCCTGATTATCAATATGAAGTCTTGCCCACTCAAAATGACAAGAGTCTGGAATATCTTTAGGTACTACCCTATCCATGTGCCCCCAGAAATTTGCTGCAATTTTAGATGCATCTGCCTATTTTTTAAAAAGTGTTTGTCTTTCCTGGTGCTGCATGAGCAATATGTACAAACTGCAAGAGAAATGGACTGACAAGGCAAGGAAAGCAGTGAAAGTAACTGTCCATATAGCACTGTCAAATATAGAGTCAATAAACTGAGAACAGGGAATTTTCTAAGTACTTTCAGTCCTAGTGTTATTTATTTGTAGTACACTAACACCAATTGAATGTGGGGACCTCTTCTTCTAGGTGCTCACAAAAACACCATACAAGACAGTCCCTACTCTGAAGAACTTACGTTCCAGACAAAAAAGGTGTGCTAGGGGAAACTGGAGGGAAATGACTTATCCCCAAGGTCCCAGAGCTGGTCAGTGGCAGGGCTGGGAATGTTTGACTACCAGCCCCCATCAGGTCATGATGCCTCAGTCTAGCATGAGAGTTGGTCAGTGCTAGGGTGCACGGAGATATTAAGCTCACTAAAATGCAGTAAGTCAGTTTGCAGACAAGTTGAAGTATAAAAACAGCATTGCATAACTCAAACTAATGGCATGTCATGTAACATCAGAAGCCACAAGGGGCAGAAGGCACTTCAGACCAGACTACTGAGGTCAATCTGGGTAGTGAATACACCCGCTAGAGTTAAAGGGTCTAGTTAGAAAAAAGTGGCCTGCTTTCTCAGGATACTTACTCACTAACTTTTTACAGTCTCCCTAATTTTTTTCTTTGAGAGGCTTCAGTAGGACAAAATTTCCACATATAAAAAAGTGAAGCTGTGTGTACCTGGTTCTCTATAACTCTTCATGCCTGCGGAAGAGAACAAGACAAAGGAAGCATTGAGAAAAACTGTACATCAAGTGCTGTCAAATGCACAGAGTAAACAAACTGAGGAGCGGCAGAGAAAAGACTTTTAAAAAATTCTTAGACTGTTTTCTTCCCGCCTTATTTTCTATTTATTTTAAGCTATTGAAGAAACCAGCAAAAAGGCTGAAATGTAAGCATGGATTTCCTGAGATTCAGGATGCAGACCTTGTTCTGACTGTGCTTTGCAGAATCAGATAAGACACAAATAATAGAGTGGCTCAGGGCCATACCTAAGGAGGTCCAGGGCGCATGGCCAATTGGCCTGTGCCCCTGCCCCCCACGTGCTCCAGGGGCAGAGTGGGCTGGTCCAGGGATTGGGCTCTGCTCTTCTGCCCTGCCTCTGTGCCATCCTGCCCCACCCTGCCCCAGGGTGGAACAGCCAGCCCAGAGGAGGGGCAAGAGAGTAGAGCCTGGCCTCTGGGCTTGCCCGCTCTGCCCCTGGGCTGGCTGTTCCTCCCTGGGGGGCAGGGGGGACCAGCCAAGAGGGGAGGCTAGTTGCACTCCTAGTTGCCCCTGGCCACCCCCGACTGCCTTCATCTTTGCACCAAAAGCAGAGGGGGGGGGGAGATAGTGTGGTCATGAGGGGGGCAATGGTTCAGGCCCCACATTGTCCTGCTCAGGGCAGGACAGCGCAGGGCCCATGGAACTATGGGGCCAGGGGCTATCGCCCATCTCACCCCCCCTTAAGGACAGCCCTGGGAGGCTGAAATAGGAGAAAAGAATATTCACTGGACACAATGAAATAGTAATAACAGTCATATCAGAAAATTGACAGGGACACAAAGTTTGGAGGCCTAACACAAGCCACTAGCTCAACTGGAAGGAATCTCTGTCTTGTACAGGATAAGGAATTAGTTCATTTCAATAAAGCAATTTAACTGCCAAAATCTCAAGAGCTGCTACAGAGTGATTTAAATAGGAAGATGGCTGAGCTCACAGTGTTCTGGACTTCACAGATGCATTATTCCCATTGAGGCATTGCTTATTGAATATAAAAACATGGAGCACCTGTGAATATCTGAATTACAAATCTCTAATATGCATTTGGATGGGTTTAGTAGAGTTTATGTTTATTTATCTCTTCCCTCCACTTCAGTTTCTTTAAAATGGCCTAGGGGGATGCATTATCATGGCTTTGATGAGCTCTTATTCTTAATAGGGTTATAGTAGTGCATAGAGGTCAACCAAGATTGTATCCCTCTTGTGCTAGAAACTGTATGCACATTCAAGATGATCCACCCGCCTGGAAGAGCTTGCTGTCTAACTAGAGAAGGGGAAACAGAGGAACAGAAGGATGACTTGCTCCAGGTCACACAGCTGGCTATTGGCAGAATCAGTATTAGATCCAGGTCTCATGCATCTCAGCATTGTGCCCTGCTGATTGAACCATGCTACCTCTTTTTTACATGGAATTGAACATAATCATCAAGTGCTAGGATACCAGGAGTCTGGGTTTGTGGATCTGAAGAAGAAGCCAGTTGTCCCAGAGAAGGGGCAGATTGATGACTCCTAATATCAGTGACTTAAAAAAGCATCAGAGTGAGCCCCCAGTTATGCCCTGCACCAAAACAAAGACAAAAGTGGCAGAGGGGTAGACCAGTTTTCAAACTTTGGGTTATTTGTGAATTGTTCATTTTAGTGATGTGCTATTCATATTTGATAGTAGGGAATCAGTCACCTGCGAGTATGACTATTAATATGAAAAGCAGCCACTCTCCAAACATCCTGGATAAACAAACAACCTTTAGCCAAGTGCTTGTGAATATCAAATAAGCCAGGGTACGGACACAGTTCAGCCAAACAGCCATGGGGAGTTTGCAGGTATGTTCATGGACACTTTTTTCTCTTTGTACCATTTAACCACTCTGTTGATGGCAATGAGTTACAGACATTTAAGAAAGAGTTAAACACTGAACTCTTGCCATCTTCTGTCCAGGTTGTAGGCTTGTCTCCCAATAAGAAAGGATTGGTGGGTTACTTATCAGTAAGTGTCCTTCTTGGAGATGGGCTGCTTGGATTCATTTAGTATCAGGTGTACGTGCCGCAGAGCACAACTGGCCAGAAACTTTTTAGCCTTAGCCTGTCAGGACAGGGGTGACGGCCACTGCCCCCTGGCTACCTTATGGTTATATATATGGCCGCAGCCCTGCTCTTCCCCAATCCCTACTAGCTGCTAACTCCGAGTAGCAGGGATAGTGGGAAGGACCTGAATGAATCTGAGCAGCCCATCTCGAAGAAGGACAGTTACTGGTAAGTAACCCACCGTTCTTCAAGTGCTGCTCGGAAACATTCAATGTCAGGTGACTCCTAGCCCTCCTGTAGAAGGTGGGCAGAGTTAGAATCTTATCCGCCATCAGCGTGACTACCCACAAATCGCACAGCACCCAAAATTGGGTGAAGAAGCAGTGGGCTGACAGGCAAACGCCTACAGACACACCACCAAGTGCAAGATCTTCGAGAGAAGACACGCATGAAAGTGCCGAGGGGTCATTTGCCACTCTGTTAGGAGACCAGAACTCCAACAGAGACAGTCTCGGTTCATTACCGGAGAACTTGCTATATCATAATAGCAAAAGAGCATCCTTGCCACCAGCAAGACCATCTAAAATAAAAGGGCTGCCCTTCCCTAGTAGAATCGGCTCCTGAGAAAGGCAGTCATGATCCACAGCAACAGGCTTCTACAGAGGCAGGCGATGAGCAAGGGTGGGATAATTGCCGCCCTTGCCGCTTTAACCCCAACAGGAGTTCAGTTGGGTTAGGTTACTAACGAAGACCAGGGGCAGGGAACACTTTGCCCCTTGACGAAACAGAGGGTAGCCAAAAGGCCTTTCCCCATTTACATACCAGCAGGAGATGCCAAGGGCAGGATTGATAAGGGGCACCCTAAACTAAGGCATCCCGCCTCCATATGAAAGATAACGTAGGAAGAAAAATAACGAGGAAGGAGTAGCTGGGGACCCCTGCCCCCCCCCATCTGTTGACAGATGGGAATGGAGGGCTTGGAGGGAGGGCCCTGAAATAAGGCCTAGACGCTGGGCAGGCCCTACTCTGGGGCCCAAGGTGTCAGAGACACTCCGTCAAGGAGGTTGTCGTAAGGAGAGAAGTGGGCATCCCAGAAGGTCCTTTCTTTAGAACAGGGATGGCCAAAATTATGGAACTCGAGCCACACAAGTTGATTATTAAACCTTCAAGAGCCGCACTGAGGCATATAGCCATATACTTTTACCTAATAAATGGATTTGCTGATATTCTTCCGCAAGCCAGACTTTTTCATTCAAGAGCCACATGCGGCTCCCGAGCCACAGTTTGGCCATGCCTGCTTTAGAGGTTACCCTTCAACAGGTTATAGTAGGAAAAAGGGGGACCCTTAGGTACACCCATCCTAGCATCAGGAGAGAAGCCAAATGGCAGAGGTCATGAATGCTGAATGACTGGGAAGTGAAAACAGAGAAACTAGAGGAAAGGTGATTGAATTCCCATTTTAGGTCATTCCCGACCAAAGGGGTAGGGGAATGGCCTGAGACAGGGCAGTGAGAAACCATTGCAGGGTTCTGGGAGGGCCTTATGCAACTTCAAGGCTAGATGCACATTTCTCTCCCTTCTCCCTGTACTCTACTCTCCCGATACATGGACTCACATAGGGAGAGGTGCTGAATCGAGGCGAGGGGTATCCGACCATCTCTATAGATGAGTTAGGTTGCCCCGAGATTCGTGCCCCCCCCCCAAGCTCCAGAATTGGAGTGTTTGAGGGAGGGGCATGTGGCTCACATGATATTCTCACTTCTCCTCTCACGTGATAGTCTCACTCTTACTTCTATGGAGAGGCAGTCAACCTTCATATCATGGCTGGTTGACTCATCTCTATCAGCGAGTGTAGGTGTTGGGTCCTGGCTGCAACGGGCCAACTATGAGGGATCTTGCATAGCTCCTGATGAGGAGAGAAGATGACAACTTAGCCAAGATGCAAGGCGAACGTGGTTTATAATGCCTGCTCTGAGAGGGAAGGGATGTTATTAGTGTACCTCCCCACGTATTGGAAGGGGTAAGGCTTGGGCAGGTCCTGGGTGGAAGAAGGGAAGAGATAGATCCCGGGGAGAGGGGAGGAGGGCATAAGGACAACCCCTAGTTAGGAAAAAACAAGGGAAAGCCACTGTGTCCTCTAGGGAACACAGAGGGCATGAGGGGATGTCATGAAAGTATCACCCATAAGGTGTCAGGTTTTCCAGCTTGCTAAGGGTTTTGCAAATTTCCTCAGGAGCCAGAATTCTGCAGGGGAACTAACTGTGAGCTAAGGGCCACAGGTCCTCAAGCGGGCTCACTCAGGTGTATGAATACTGATGGGGGTTAAGAGTTCTATCTCCTACTATCTCCTTTTGTTGCGATTCTAGGGAGGAGGGGAATGCCATAGAAGATAAAGGCAGCTCCTAGATCACTGTCTGGGGTTTTTGGCAGAAAGTGTCCCTTGTTTGGTTGGCGGGAGGCACCAGAGCAAGAGGAATTTCCAGTAAAGGGCTAAATGTGAGGTTTGCCCATGGGCGGATGGACCAATGAGATGTGGTGAATGTCCTTGGGGAGGAGGGGTGGGAGCTGAAGAGGCAAAACCCCTACGGTGGAGTTCAAGGATGCCTCAGGCGAAAGGCCTAATACAAATATGAAGACCATGGCCCTGGGAATAAAAAGGGGATTGCCTGGGGAGGCGAGGAGGGAAAAGGTATAGGACAAGAGGGTACAAGCTCGCCCTCTTACCTACCACCTAGGAGGTGGGGTACACCTTCCTGCAGTAATTTCCCACAAGATCCATTGCAGGACAACACGAATAAGAAATGCTCTTGGGATCAGTGAAACAGGAGTGTATCCGTCCCAGTGTGCTCGACTGGGGAAGGGTTGGACGAGGTGGGGGGGGAGGAGCCTCAGGTACGAGGATGGGGGGTGGGTATCCTCCCCTACATGTCCCAGCAGGCTGTAGCGCAGGGTAAGGGCTGCAGAGCAGGTGTTATAGTGGCAGGGGGGTATCATGTGCCCCTTTCTCATACCTCTATCATCCCTGGATTTCCACCAAGGCTCCAAGGGCACATGTGACTAGAACTGAGTGCATGTGAGGAGAGTTCTCTGGTTGCCAAGCCCTTACTTGACCTGAAGGGTGCAGTAAGGGAAGAGGGAGATGCATCTTTACCGGAGAGGAGGAAGAGGCAAGGCTGATTGTGAGGGGGCGTGTAACATAAGCGATTTAGGGTGCCACCCTGAAGTTCAAGTGTTGGGTTTGATGGAGGGAGAGGTGACCGTATTGGAGTTGATCACTTCCAACAGGAGCAAAGGGGACCATCAACCCATGGTCCAACGGCCCTTAAAAGGAAGTCCTTTCGCTTGTAGGGGTGGGGTGTGAGACTACCATGAGGGCACCTCACCCTAACCGTTTGTGGGGTCACGGTGGGCTGGGTGAATGTTGAGGCACTTGGGGAGTAAGCATACCCAGGGCTCTGAGGGCTGACCTAGGGTCACAGTTGCCACAGATCAGGGAGTCAGTGGCTAGGGCAAGGAGAGACTGTCTCTCAAAAGGGAAGGTCTAATATGGATTGCTGCAAGTCCTGGGAGAGGCTGCTTGGTGCATAACCATGGATATAGCAATGCCACAGCTGACCATGTCTGAGGTATCCCACTCTACGGTAAGGGGTTTGTATGAAGCCAAGACACCTTCCTCAATGAAGGCAGCTTAATCCTCAAAGTGTTCTTGTGGAAGGAATCTACTAAAACCCTTCATAGCATTACACAGATCTAGGGAATATCTGTTAAACAAGGCCTGATGGTTAGCAATCCTCACCTGAAAGGCTGAAGTTGACTAGGCCTTTGACCCAGGAGGTCAAACCTCCTGGACCCCTAGGAGCCCAGGGTAAATCAGGGCAGCTTGGGCCAGTGTGTCCCAGTGATGTCAAGGACATGAACATGAAGAGGGATCGTAATGGCAACTGGAAAGGATGCAAACCCCAGGTCGACTAAGCGGTCTTGGTTCCCCTTAAGGGATGTGACCCTGACCCCTAGGTAGGCAGTGACCCGGTGAAGGGGGTTGAAGTGTGGTAGGGTCTTCTCTGTAAGACCCTGGCCCTGGATTCATGACTCTAGTCCGGAGAAGGGACAACCCCAGTACCAGGGTGCCTTCTTCTGGGACCATGGTACCGAGTTGGAACTCCCCTTCCAAGGCCTCAGTGGGAGGTAACCAGCTTCGAGTGCGGTATCAGGAAGAACCCGGTGCTGGGGACCCTTCAGTAGGAAGCCAGGCTTGAGGCATGCACTCCTGGACCTCCTTATGGTGCCGAGTCAAGGTGTTGGTGCCGTAGGGGTTGGAGCTCTCAGTTCCACAGTGACACAGGGCCAAGGAGTGAGCGGCTCCCCCCAGTGCTGGGTAAGGTGAAAGAAAGGCAGACTTACCATTTGCTTTGGTGGGCTGGCAGCGATTTCAGGAGCCAAAGAGCCTCCACCAGTTCAAAGGCCTCTGGCGGATAGCCCCATGATAGGCTCTGGGCCCTCACCCCTTGGGGGGGGAGAGTCAGAACAGCACCAGCACTTCAGTGCTGAAGTTGATGCCGAGCATGCTTACCTATGCTCTGCTGGGAAGCAACGCCAAGAGGGCCTTGGTGCTGACTGGCATGAGGCGCTTCTGCCAATGCATGGCGCTCAGATGCTCCTGCCCTTTTCTTCGGAGAGGAGGTGCCAGGGATAAGGTCACACAACACCAAGATGGTGCCGAGGCAAATGCCGATCAAAGACGTTTATTCACAGCCGGAGAGTGGCACTGAGAGGTCTCCAGTGCCAGCCTAGCATACGGTGCCAAATTAGAGGCCGATTGCAGCTTTTATTCATAGCTGGAGAGTGGTGCCAAGAGAGCGCCAGTGCCAACTGAGCATGCAGTGCCAAGTTCAATGCTGATCATGGCTTTTATTCATAACCAGAGAGTTGAGCTGAGAGGGCTCTGGTGCCGACTGAGCACACGGTGCCGAGTTAGAGGCTGATAGTGGCTTTATTCATAGCTGGAAAGCAGCCCTGAGAGGGCTCCGGTGCCCATCTAGCACACAGTGCCGCATTAGAGGCTGATCACGGCTTTTATTCATAGCTGGAGATTGGCGACGAGAGGGCTCCAGTGCCAACCGAGCATGCGGTGCCAAGTTAGAGGCCGATCGTGGCTTTTATTCATAGCCTGAGAGCAGTGCCGAGAGGGCTCCGGTGCCAGCCCAGTTTGTGATGCCAGTGAATTCTTGGGTGCGATGGACATACCAAGTGTCAGCTGCAGAGCCAGTTCCTGGGCAATATTATGCAGCCTTCGCTCGCTGTCTTCCCGAGTCCTTTGCTTAAAAGATCTGCAAATGGAGCATAACCCACCCGGTGAAGCTCACCCAGGCATTTAGGATACCTCCCGTGGGGGCTGTCCCTTGGGTTCAGGTTTCGGTTGGAAGGACTCAGTAGGAGCACTGATGATGTCTGCAAACAGATCTTCCAGTGAAAAATGCTCGTAAAACAGAGTGGACAGACAGGCACTTGCAAAAAGCAAGAAACAAGCTGTTCCATAACCATTGCTGAGGGCAGAAAAAAATGAACTGGGGAGGAGCAGGGCTGTGGCCATATATATACCCATAGGGTTACCAGGGGGCATTGGCTTCCAGCCCTGTCCTGACAGGCTAAGGCTAAAAAGTTTCCAGCCAATTGTGCGCTGTGGCACGTACACCTGATACTGGATGTATCCAAGCAGCGCTCGAAGAACTCCTGTTCCTGAATGGAGCATTATAAAAGAATGATGGATGAACGCTGTAGCAAATACACACCATCATGATCAGGACAGCTGCCATTCAGCAAAATCAAATGGTAGTGTGAGACATGGTGAGCATCAGCAGGAGGCAGACGGCATGAATGAAAATGGTTGGGAATGAATCCAGTAACTTAAAAAGGAGCCAGGAAGCACTAAAGAGTTGAAAAGCAAGTCAGGGCTAGTGTTTCAGTACAGAGGGCTGTCAGGCCTCACTCAGTGGGGGATGAGGTGAGAGCAGATTAAACTGAGTCCATTTCAGTCATAACTTGCAAACATTTCTGTACACTTCCAAACAGCTTTCCATCCACAGGAGGAGTGACAATATTTATGGGTGTGGGTTTTTGGTAGGGATCTTTGAAATAAAGATGGAAGGAGTTAACCTCTAAAAATATCCTCCATTCTCCCCACTCTGTTCTCCTTTCCACCTCTCATGTTGTTAGTTTACATCTGTGTTCAGAGTCATAGCCAAGAAACGTCCTCATTGCGCAGTGTTCAGCCATAAACACTACCTTTTTCCAAAGCACATTTGATTTCTCTTATTAAAGAGATCTTATTTAAATTTTTGTTAATACATTAATTTGGTGGTCAAAGACTCTGATCTAATTGACCTCACAAGATCAAGGAGGAGTCTCTAAGAGGACCAATCCTGAGAACATCATTTGTCATTCTCTCTCTTGAGAGAAGAGGCTTACAAAGAAATCAAAGTCAACTAAAAATCACAAAGCTATAATAAAGGCATGCTAGTGGGCATCCCCACTGAAGAACCCCAGATAACGCTCACTGCTCTGAGAGCATCTAAGGGAGTCAGTGAACACCACCTGGGTAGATTTGTGCACAAATGAGGGCAAGTAATATGGCCACACACTGCTGTGAGCCTCCGGCATGAAAGATTCTGAACCAAAAACGTAAAGCAATGGTTCTCAACCCTTTGTGGGTTGTGAAACACTTGATAGCGTGCGCCACCCTACGGGACACACCAGCCCACCCACCCGCAGGTCAAATCCAGCCCTGCCCCACCTTTCCACAACGCAGTTACTGCTGTAAAGAGTGGAGTCATCTTCATTCACTTTGATAGCACAGCATAGTCACCTGTAGTATTCGTTTCACAGGGGCATCTGAGAACAATATCTCTACTGTATTTAGGCTGACCAACACTTCTCATATTAGCCCTCTCCCTGGCACCAGAGTCCTATACGGGAAATCTGTCAGTGCACTTCGATTTGTTGTGCCTGGCCACAGCCCATCTAGGAATGGAGTTGTAGCCCTTGGGTTCCCCTCCCGATGCCCTCTTTGGGCCGGCCTTTGCCCCCACAGAACCCCTAACAGTGCCACCCCACCCGGGTGTCTGGGACCTCGCTTGTTCCTGGTGGCAGAGCCCAAGTTCTATTGCCCCGGTTTCGGACACAATGGGCGTTAAATATTGGGTTCCCGCATTGGATTTCCCTTTTCTCGCTGGTCACCCGATTCCCCCGAGGGAAGTGGTACAGATGGCACTGGGCCCCAGGGAACCCCCCCAGCGACCCCCTTCCGTCCTCCAGGGAAGCCAGAGAACTGGACCTCTTGGGCCGTAAGGTATACTCCTCAGTGGCCTTCCATTTGTGAGTGGCGAACAACCAAGCCATTATCAGCAGATACTTGTTGGACGTGTAGGAGTCAGTCGCAAAATTCCGACGCTTGCTCCCACCCGAGGCCAGGGAGGAGTATGATGCCTTTCTAGAGGAAGGTAACATAATTTCTCATGACCTTCCTCCTTTTGGCCCGTGATGCAGTGGACACAGCTGCTCGCACCATGGCCTCGGCAGTAACCATTCACCGGGTGGCCTGGCTTAGGGAGGCTAGGATGCCCCCTAATGCACAGCAGGCGGTTCTCTACCTTCCCTTCGAAGGGGACGCTTTGTTTCCCCCAGAAACATTATGAGTGCTGGGCACCGCTCGAGATCCCAGGGGAGAGGCCAAATACTTGGGCCTGCTCCCCCTTGGGCCCACCCCTCCCACATAGGCATCTGGGGCCCTACCTTCTTCCACTAACTCCCCGTTATCCCTATCATTGTGGGATCACAGGAAACTTCCTTCCACTGCTATTATCTGCTGCAAGGGCTGCTGCAGGGAAGGGGCCCACCCAATTCACCCCTCTTCTTTTGCTACTGCGCCCACAGCACCCCAACCGGGGGCTTTTCCCCTGCCCTTGGGCGGCATGGGCCTCCTTGAGGCACGAACTCCCTGCCTGCACTTTCTCCGCAGCGGCTATCCTGACTGCACCTTCTCTGCAGCGGCTACCTCAGGCACTCATGGGGAATCCGCCCCCCTTTTCCCCCCTCCTTCCTCTGGTATCCCTCAATCCTGCACTGTCATGTCAAATCTTTGCCAGGGACAAGGAGCGCGTCTCGTAGTAGCCCCAGCTTTGCCGCAGAAGCTCCGAGACGTAATTTGCAGCGTTTACTCGGAAGCGGGACCATCCCTGTTACCCTGATACCCATATACTCCCCTTCTTTACAGAAGCTGAGGCTCCTTACAGCCCCTCTCTTTGTGGGCAACCTCAGTTATATCAGGACTCTTATCCTAGGAGTCCTTATCGTAGGCCCACCCTAGGGGAACAGCAGTGGGATACCGTATTTTGGGCCTTCTACCCTAGCATACACCTTTGTGGCATCAGTCCCCCGGCATACTCGGGCAGAAGGCCGCACTCTGAGCATGAAAGCTCCTCAATGAGTTGCTTATAACTACCCACCTAACCTCCCTGCCATCAGGTCATGCATACACCGGCAGAGGACACTGCCCCTTGGGCGTGCACTGACCCGCTGACCTGCTTGGGGATCTACAGTTCAACCAGGGGTGCACCTCCATGTGGTGTTGGTGGCAACCCCACCAGGGCTGTTGTTCCCCTCACCTCCCTGAGGGACCTGATGATATATGCCGCCTATATATATATATATATGTATATATATGTATATATAAGGAAAACGGGTTAGAGCTTCTGTCTCTGAAACACTAAGAAATTCAGAGGCTTGCTCCCCCACCCCCCATCCGGGGATGGTCATCCGGTCCCCGACTAATGATAACCCTCTGTATTGGGTTCTCTAACCTCAAGGTACCTCTGCGATACCGCGGTTGATACTCTGCGGGCGGCTTCTCTTCTGAGGTGGTCGGGAAATATTCTTTCCTGCCTCTGACAGCCGTATTTTGGGGGTAACTCCCCATCAACGTGTCTTTTCCCCTTGTGCTCACACCTCGCTATGTAGCCGTGACACTACCCCCTTTGGTGGTGCCCCGGACATGCAAGTCCATATTCCTAATACAGCACCCCTTCGAGCCCTTGGGCCACCTCAACTCGGTGGGCGAGGGGTAGTTGGCATTGTTCCTGCCTTCCCCTGCCCCTTTGCGTACAACCCTCGTGTGCTGGAATCCTACAGGATTATAGGCCAAGCGAGCTCCCTCTCCTTTCTCCATGAGTTCTCATGCTACCAAGGTTATTATAGGTACTAATCCAACAGCACCGTCCAGGCCATTACGTTGGCTTATGGGTGCTAGTGTCCTGGAGTACCTCTCCAGCAACAAACCTGGTGTTTGGTACCATTCTTAGTTGGAAGAGTGCTCTTTGTGCACTAACTTGAGATCCTGCAGTTGGCATACCTGTGCCTTCCACCGTTTCACTGTAGGCCTTTGCCTTCAGTGTACAGTCTTGTAGTGTCTTGCCAGACCGTTCTCGATTATTACTACCTTTGTCGATCAGACCCCGCTGGCACTGGCCGTGTCCAGTCCAGGGGATAAGGTTCATGCCTCTCATGGCTACCTGTGTAGCCAGCAAGCATCCAGGCGAGACCGTGACTCTTTGGATCTCGGCTCGGACCTCAAAGTGCTCAATCCATGAGATACTGCTCATTCCCTCCATTGCTTCCTATACAGGCCACAATCATTGATTAAACTTGCTCCTGTTGGCCTCCAGCATTCTCAACGAGCCCATGCGGGAAGGTCCTATGGCCAGACACCTTTCTTCTGGCCTTCATACCTTTGTGTTCTGCCACTTAGGTGAAACATCCAATGCAACCCTCTATGGTTTCACGTTGCAGTCTTCATATTCATTGCAGTGACCTTGGCCCATCCTGCCCACTCTCTTATGCCTCGGTGGGTTTGGCCCTGCCCCTGCCTTAGGTTGGCCCTTAGCTGTCGATCTTTCTACGCCATGCCAAGAGCCTATTCGTCTCTTGACTCTGGTTAGATTCTGGTTTGCTGGGCTTCTTCCCATTTGGGGCGTATTGCTGTGCTGAAGGCGGAAGACCCAACTCCACATGCCATCCATCAGCATGGCTACTAGTCACCTATTACTGAATGCATCCGAGCAGCGCTCGAAGAAGAACAGTGGGTTACTCACCAGTAACCGTCCTTTTTCGAGATGGGGTGCTCGGATCCATTCAGGTCCCTCCCCTCCATCCCCGCACCTGGAGTTGGTGACTTGAAGGAACTGAGGAGGGGTCAGGAGGCAGCCGTATATACAGCCACGGGGTGGTGTGAGGGGTGGAGGCCATCTACCCTCTCCTGACAGGCTAGGACAAAAGTTTTTCCAGCCAAGTTTCTCCAATGTTAAATATATGACTTAAAAGAATAGCCCTAGTACATAAGGGGTTGGAAGCAGGAGCTTGGAATTGGATAAGGGGTTAGTTCTGGAATCACAGAAGTGTCTTATGCTGTCCCCATGAAAATCCAGCCAACTTTGGCAGAGGGTTTCTGAAAGTTATCATTTCTGCATGGACAGTAGCACTTGGGAGTGGCTTGCTCCTTAGCTGACTAAATATTCCATCTGAACTGCATGTGCTCCTGTCCCCTCCAAGCCCACCACATCCCAAGCCAAGGTTTATATCATTCTACTAGGAGCCAGTCAATTATAAATCAACCTCTTAGATTTTACAGGAGTAACTTAAGAAGGTTACACATGGTCGCTACTAACAGTTTTGGCCTTGAAACCAGGTTTTAAGTAGTATAGACCGCAGGTTCAGGAGTTTAGACTCAACACCTCTTGGAAGGAGCCTGCCAGCTCTATGCAGTTAGCTATTCTGTCTGTGAAAATGGAACTCCTGTGTATACAACCCACTACACATTTGTTACACTTCTGCCACTAGTAGCTGGTTCACAGACAACAGCCTGTTACTTTGCTGCTTCTACCAACTAATTTTGTTAGTCATTTAGCTCAAGAGGCTCTACAGTACCAAAGATTCTGGGTTCAATCCCCAGTGATGACACACACGGGTGTAACTTACAGTTGCACATAAGAGTTTTCAACCTTATTTTTTTTAAGGTGGAAATTTACATACAAAGATTTCTATTAAAAACAACATTATTAATGTTGCAAAATCAAGCAATCTAAAATTGAAATGATGGAATTAAGGTTTCCATTGCCATTATGATAGTCTTTCATTATGATTAAGAGAGGCAGGTGGGGGTAGAAAACAAGTTGCTGGAGCCATTTGCTGAGGTTTGGAAAAGATCAGATGGTGGACATTCCCACCTCATAGGGGGCTTCCCTCTTCCTCTGACTACTACAACTGAGAGGTGGGAAGGTAGAGAAGATGGGTTGCCAGGGTCAGGGCCCAAGCATAATTTTCTCAGGCCCAGTCCAAATTGTAACACATGTACCCTCATAATGGGAATGCCAGCCTGAGCCAGCCCAGATGAAATGTACCTTTTCCGTTACCCATGTGCGGGCCTTCGCCACAGTCAAGTCCTAGGTCTGGGAAAGCATCTAAAAACTACAAGCTAGAGCTCATAGAAAACTGAGAAGCTACTTTTTGTGGGGGATACAAACCCCAAATTCCTTTGAAAATTTCATAGCGTATTAAATGAAAACTCAAAACTTTTACCAAAACAACATTTCTGTTTTGTCTTGTTTTATAAAAGGCCATTTTCTGCTTGACAAAGACTCTGAGATGCTCTAGTATAAATGTCAGCAGAGGAGCTATAGTTTACACACATGAATAGAAGTGTAAAATAAGACAATTATAGTTATCTGGATCTTTTAAAGTAATTTTGGGGACTACACAATGCAGCAATGCATATGGTGATTCATTTTTGATGGCATAAAACCATATCATCCACGAATGGGCTCATTCTAGACTGTTTTGAAGTCTGGTTAATACTAAAGGGGTTAGAAGTGCTTCCCAATAGCACTCTGATACTATCACAAAGCTTTGCCATCAGGGGGCCAAATGCTATCCTTTACATCTGTGTCTGGAGGCATTCTTCAATACATATTCACCCCTTTGATGTGGAAAGCAGGCTCAGCCACATCGCCAATTCCTCTCTCTCTACCAAAACCATGAGGGTATGTCACTATAGGGTCCAGAGCTGGGCTGCAGCATGAGTGAAAACCAAGCAGGAAATGTGCATTGTCCTCTGCCATCTTCCATCTCTCTCCTGCTCCTACAGAGAAAAAGCCAAGGAGTCATGTGGCACTTTAAGACTAACAGATTTATTTTTCGCATGAGCTTTCATGGGAGAAAATCCCACTTCGTCAGATGCTTCGAAGATGAGTGAACTTCATTCCTACAGAGAAAACAATAAAATGAAGCCTGGGGCTGTACCTTTTTTTTACTATCCAAGCCCTACCACATGCTGCTACTTCTAGGATCCCTAAAGCAATGTAAGCAAGAGGAGCCCCTCATAACTTGGCTCTAAGAGATCTAGCTGGTGGTGCCAGAGCTGATATAGATGTTGTTGGCATTTTGTGGCTACTCAGGACCTAAGCTACATTTCCATGATATGGTGTGGTGGAGGGAGCCTAGGGCAGACTGCCTCACTGTGCATTTTTCCTGACATGGGGAGGATTTATGAGATGGTTATTATGACAAGGTCATCAACACTTGTTTGTGTGGCTGCTACTTTAACTGTATTAATACCATATGAAAAATACAGTACCATTTTGGCACTCAGTGAGTACCTCAGCGTAGATGTTTGGGTACTGACAGATGTGGCATCTCTCACCAGACAACCTTACACCGAAGTCTTATATTTGACTTATGATCCTGTTGTGGGACACTATTAAAGGGACACCAACATGAAATACAGACATTTTTTAAAAAAGAAAATCAGTTTTATATACATTTACCCATTAAGGGCCCCCTCCCCAGCTAATTTTTTTAGCACATTTATAATCTTAACGGGGGAAATCTGTGTGGAAGGGAACACCATCCCACCAAATGCATATATCCTAAGCACAGTGGTAAAGTGAAGCAGACTATATACAAAGTGCTTCAAGTACATATCCAATTTTTAAAAATTTCTTACTGTTGCTTTAAACTTCGGTGTTACTTACTGTTAAGACATACAATTACTGAGGAAAGGGCCTTTTCCAAGTTGACTGGGTCTCTCCAGTGATCTCCGAAAAGACATACAACTTTGTAAATTTTTTAGAATTTAGAATTCTGATGGACCAGAATATGAGAGATCCTAAGACACAGAAGTCTCAAAAGCACCACTATTTGCAAGACTATTTTTTTAAGAAGGGTGCAGATCTGTGAACATGTCCTTGTGCAATAATGACAACATGTGTATTGAGGAAGGGAAGTGCAGTGAAGAGTGCAAAGCATTTGTAGATGGGAGCCTCACTGAGAAAAAAAGGAATGGCCATTGAGGTCGTTGTTTTGGTTTTCTTCTTCTTTGGCAAAAACTTTCTCTTTTCCTTCTTTTGTGTGCCTTCCTGTTTTTCTTCTTGTCCGTTGTTCAGACCACTGTCTGTTCCAATGGCCTGTAGCTGCATAGCTCTGAACTCCTTTAGAGTTTGGGGGAGATGAACCTGACTTGTTTATTAATTATCAGGTTGCCAAGAAGTCAACTTCTTTGACTTCATTATTCACAATGAAGCCCCTGTCTATCCTGTAACAAAGTTTATTTTCAGAGTCGTTGAGTGTTTTTGGCTTCATTTTCCATCTTCCCCATCCCCACACTTAATTTGTTTTTTCTTTGGGATCTGTATTAAATCCTTCTAGTAAAATATATGGACATTTTCCTCTCCCAGCTATTCCTGATGTCCACCTGTGTTCTTTGTCGCTTCCTTATGCTCATGCAGCAGCAGTAGCACAGCATCTAACACTATCATCTTCACCAAGACTATCCCAAATTACTGCCTCCTGTTCCCTTGTAAATTGTACTCCTCTCAAGAGAGATCTGGGTCACAGTGTGCCATCTCCAGAGTGGTCACAGTAGAGCATTGTGGGATACTTCCTGGAGGCTAATTCAGTCAACTTAAGCAATGCTGCAATTACAATGCCTCTTTG
Organism: Podocnemis expansa; assembly: GCA_007922195.1. Taxonomy (NCBI): domain Eukaryota; kingdom Metazoa; phylum Chordata; order Testudines; family Podocnemididae; genus Podocnemis; species Podocnemis expansa. The sequence continues at coordinate 3,759,672 of ML682025.1, forward strand.
TTGACCCATCAACTTCAAATTAAATGCTATTCCTCTCAGAGGTGAAGTTCTTAAATCAATGTTACAGTTGATTTAGGTCAGAAGGTACTTGTAGTATGCCTACCTTGAGGTTGATGTAAGGTGACTTCCATCAACTTAAATTTGTAATGATGACAAGGCCTTAGTCTAACAATGACCTGAGCTTTAGAGAAGCATTAATGTGTGCTTATCAGAACATGCGTTGCTTAGAATGTAATATTTTACAGATGAAGAGAGGGATGCACAGAAGACCAAATACAGTTCTAGTGTAAGCAGATGCCACTTGAGTTGGAGTAGTTCAAGTTTTGCCTGCTTGTGCCGCTGAATTTGGCCCTGCCTAAAGCCACATGGCAGGAATAACAGCAAAGTCAGTCCCAGGGAACAACTAAAAGTTGCCTGTCCTAACAACTAGTTCTCAAAGCCACTCAACTTATAAACATTGGTTTGTCTGATAGATGCAGTTGGGCCCCAGTTTCCACCTGAAGGCTTTACCCAGCCCATGCAAATATAATCACCTAAATATTGCACACAAGATGAGGGACTATGATACTTGCCATACAGGGAAATGAACTTAAGTCTATTTTCAGCCCATAACACAAAATACAACAAACTGACAATCCCCTGGGGGCAATTCAAGGCAGAATATTAGCTGACCACACAGTCTGTTAGCCTCAAGGAAACAAATGGAAAGCAGATGCAAGTAGGGAAGACAGGTTGGATGTATGTTTCTCTCCAGTGCTGACTGTGGGGTTCACCAGGAGACTATAATGTGCTGTGGAATCCTTTATTTACATTCACAGGTTCAACCCATAATGAAAGCCTCAAAATTAACCCCCTCTATTTGAGGAAGGGTTTGGTGGTAGAACTGTGTTTGGTTAAACATTCATTAAATGCCACTGAAGTGTTTAGAAAATGTGTCTGCAAAATTCATTTCCTTCTAGAGAGATAACAGCACATTAATTCTATAGCAACCTTATCTCACTTTTATGATGGTTTGGCTGGTTGGGGAAAGAGGGTAGAGGACTGTGTAATTTGCATGGCTAGCTTCAGAGTCATTACATTTCTAAACAACATTCTTAACACAAGCCCTAATTCAGTTCACACACAGTATCTAAGACAAAGGCATTTGGGTCATTCAGTCTGCAAATTTTAACCATTTGCATTATGTTGGGAAAAATAAAGTAATCATTGTGTAGGTTTAGCAGGTGTCTTCGCTGACACAGTAAACACAGGGTGATTACTGAGTGTATGACTAAGTATGTGGCCCTTTTCATCCATAGACTTCAAAGTATTTTACAGTGGACCATGTCATTATCCCCATTGTACAGATGAGGAAACTGAAGCAGAGAGGCAAAGTCATACCACATGTCAACCCAATGATTCAAATCCAGATGCTCCAGTTCTCAAGAATGTGGCCTTGTAAACATTAAGGCGGTTAATAATGCTGATAAAAAAGTGGAAGACCCTGTGTCCTCTGCTTTTTAAAGTTCTTATGGTGGTCAGGTGTAGGAATAACACTGGTATATAAGAAAATCTCTAGGGACCTGGTCACATGGCTGGAAGCAATGAACTCCAAACGTTAATCTTGGGTCTCATGCAGCTCCATTGGACAAGACACTTAGGTCTTGTCTAGACAAGAATCTTGCACCAGTTTAACTAAAGTGGCTTAAATTCGTAAAGTTCAAATGTGTCACATAGATAAACCTGAAGTCTTTAACTCAGTTTCCCAATCCATAAAATGGGAATAATAATACTTTACCTACATTGGGGGTTCTTTTGACTACTGGTATATTATTGTAAAACAATCCAAAAGTGAAAGTTACTACTGAAATCATAAGTGGAGTTCAAAATTAACACATTTGTAATTACATTCAGATATTACCTTTTTTTAGCATTTGCTGTAGTTTGATCTTGAAGCACTTCACATGCAGCACTCACTCCACTCCTCCAAATCCTATTCTTCTCAGCAACAGAATCACTGTTAAATCCTTAACCTTACACAACAGTTTGTAAATGGAGAAGAAAACTCTTAAATGGAAATGGTCAGGGGGAATTAAAATAGCAAAAAACCCAAAGTATTCTGAAATGGTTGGCCAAGGCATCAAGTCTCGCTTTTTCTGTTGTAAGGAAGTGAGCACAGAATCTTTAAAACTGAGATCCTTAGCACTGATGGTGATAAAAACTCAGCCAGAAGATTGCACCTCCCCCATCAGTGTCTTTTTTCAAAGGAGATCAACATACTGGATGCCGACTTCTAAAAGTCTAGCACAACCACCCTTTGCACTAGACCCCGTTATCAACTCAGAAAGAAGGACAAAGCTACTGAATCACTGCTGGCAGCTTATAAATTTTGCTTGGGAGCCTCCTATTCCAGTGTTATCTAATCTGATTATCCAAATTTTTCATGACAAAAACTGAAATCAGACAGAATCCAAGCTGGGGTTTGGGTAGTAGCTGATTTTCACTGTATTTCATTTGGAGATGGTGGGGTTCAAACCTAAAACTGAAGGGGAAATTCACAAGAATGGAAACTGAGCAAACTGAAACCAAAACCAAGGCTGCTACAAAGGCTAAATTTCATATGACTAGTACCAGGGCTGACCTTTCACCTATGAGATACTGAATGACAAGATCACAGCCAGCAGTAGCGTGGCTGCAAGCCAGGAATGACTGAGAAAAGGCTAGTTTTTCTGGTTTGAGTCTTGTTGACACTGGTTTGTTTTTCTGTGACTGGTGTCTGAAGGCAGCTAAACTGCAGAGAAGAAAGAGTTGGCTTGACAGATCTGTGCTTGTGTGATGAAGTGCCTGGAGCAGTAAAAGTGTTCATCCATGGGGAGAACTTATCTCATATGGGAAATTCTGCCCAGGATGGCAACAATCATTCTAGAAATGCTTGGGAGTTTGTTCATAAGAACTGTTGTGAATTCCCCTGACCACTATATTCTCCTTTACAAAACAGGCAGAGAGAAAGTCCAGTTTTGGTGCTGAAAAAAGATGTCAGCTGTCCAGACTCACTCCCAGGTAGTTCCAAAATGATGCAAATTTTGCAGACCAAATCCAAATTTGTTGGAAGGAGATAAATTGCTCAATTAGTGTGGTTTTTCAAAACAAACAAGGAGTCCTGTGGAATTTTTGAACTTGTCAGTATGGTTTTTGTTTCAGAGGCAAACTCTGATTTCATCCAACTGGAGAACAAAAGAGTGTATTTTAAAGAATCACTTCAATACGAGGAAACAGTTTTCTTTGTGTTCATGTTAGCTCATCAGTTAGGGTATCTAAGATTGTTATAAAAATGCACATGATCACATTACAGCTACATAGCAGTGTAAATATGCAAGGGGGACAAAATTAAGGTAGCACATCTAGCATTAACTTTTGCACATCTGTAAGTAACTGAGCATACTTAAGTTCACATTACTGTATCAGCTATAATTCTGTCAGGCAAGAATAAAAAAGTTTTAGTAATGCTGCAAAACTCAATGGATTCAGTTTGCACAGATTTGAATTTTGATTTGACCTGTTGATTCCAACAATGTACAAATCATGCACAATGACAAAACTTCACAGGGATTCCATACGAAACTAATCCTACCAAGATAAATGCAAAAGTTTATGCAACATAGTGAGTTTTAGTGAATGAAACCTGAAACCTAATGAAATGCAGCTAATTTACATAAATGTTTTGCATAGGTCCAGTAACAGAGATTGGCCAAGCTTAATTCCTGCAGGGAGAAGAGTCCACTGCAGTAAGGTTACAAACTTGCTGGCTGTCCTTACAGGAATTTTTATCTACCCCTTTTCTCCCTCCACAGAGTGCTTTAATTCTTTGAACAATACCCTGTGGATTATCAGTGCCCATTCCAACCCTCCTCCCCTGGCAGTGAATGAAATGCATCCCCGCATAGGTCTACAGTACCACATGAGGCGACACACTTCCCCTTTCAAATTGTAAGCCATAAATAACACTACTGATGGTTTATGGATGTTGGATGGATACTATACTAAAGATGTGATACACGGAAGTGCTATTAAGGGACTAATATTTACGTCCTATCACAAAACTAAGGTCAAGATTATGATAAGTTATTTATACCCTGTCACATGATAGGGACCAGCATCCATGAACTCCAGTGGCTATTGCTTCATCTTCCCTTTTACATGAAAAGCTCAAATACAAAGAAAACAGAACAGCAGCCAATAACTGCTCCAAAGTAGTAGACATTAACACATGCATATAACTGAAACATGTAGAATATAAAGTTGATCAAAAGCAAAAATTTCCATTCTGTGTGAAATTCCAAGATTTCAACATTGGTTTTCAGCCTAAATTGTGATTAAAAAGACAACATGGCTATGTCCACACGAGGCTTTTAAATCGAACAGCCGTTGTTTTGATTTAAAAGTTGTCATGTCCCAATGATGTTTCCTTATTTCGAAATAAGGAGTTCCCTTATTTCAAAATAAGGAAAATAATTTTCATATAATAAAACCTAGTTATATATTGAAATGAGGGTTATTTTGAAACTGTGGTTTTGAAATAACCCCATCTGGCTCTGTTATATTGATATGACCTGAAAGTCCCACGCCCCCCCAGCACCCTGGCCGGGAGGGGGAGGAGAGGTGTGGCTGGGGTGCAGGGGCTGGCAAGTTGGGATGCCGGCACCCCGCACCGCTGTGGCTTACTGGCAGCTGGCGGGGGTGCCAGTTGGGGAACTGGCACCCCGCGCTGCCCCAGCTTGCTGACAGCTGCCCCGTGGCCAGCTGGGGAGCTGGCACACCCAGGAAGTAGAATCGATCTAACCATCTAGATGTGGACATAGCCAATATATGCATAAAAAAGTTTCACAGAATAAGAATTTGTAAAACATTTCAATTTTAAACTAGCAAAACATTGCAAATAAGGTCAACATTAATAGCATTTTCCTAAACTGCCATGATGCCTCATGGAAATTGTACTTCAGGAACCTCATAGCCCATCCTTATATATAGCTCAAGCTCCCTGGTAAGTATATATCCCCCATGATGCAGCATGATCTCTCTCTCTGGCTAAACTACTTCAATGCATCATGGGAGTTCTATTACTGTTGTCCATCCTGGGAGATAGGGTCCAGCCAAGGAAGCTTCTCGTAAAAGAAATGGAGGTACCAGGCACCCAAACTACACCTCTCAGAAGACACCATGCCATCTCAGGCAGACTCAGAAATTAATGTTAATCCAACGAGAAATAAAAAGATTTGTTATGATTTTCTGTTGGGGGGGGGAGGGAACGCACACAAGACATTTTGGCAAAGCTAACATTTTCCCATGAAATTTTTAGATTTGGGGGAAACTACATTATCTGTTTATAAAACATTGATGGAAAAATTCCCAATCAGCTCTACATGGATTCCATTGAAGGTCTGAGCTATTTGCCTACAACTACCAACTCTGAGCCTCAGTGGCTGTCTAAATCAGAGCGTCACTTGTTCTCAAAACATTTTTTTCTAGAGTGGCCTGGCTGGCCACAGAGACATGTGAAACCTGTGTTTGGTGCTCCTGCTGTCCTTGTAACAAGAGCTGGCTGAGACCCAGTTATCCTCTTGCATAAACATTTGAGATTTTTTCAAAAATTGTCCCCAGCCCAAACAGGGACAAAAAGCATCTCAAATATTTGCCAATCAAAAATTGAATTGTTTTGATAGTTCTTAAATACTTTGTTTCTCCTTTAGCCACTTAATTCTCCCACCCCCTTCACTAGTTTAAATTTTAAAATGAAAAGTAGTCTAGAATTAGAAAACTGGATTTTTTGTGTTTTGAAAATCATCAAAATGTACATTTTGACAATTTCAAAACTTGTTTTCAACAATTTTTTGAGTCCAGAAAGACATCAAAACCTGTCCTTTCCTGCAAAAAATTCTGATTGGTAGAAACTGGCATTTTTCAATGAAAAACATTTTTTATCCTAGAGCTTTCAGACAATATCTGTTTGCCACTGCTATTTTATCCTAATTACAATTGAAGTAATTAGCATTCTGGCACTAGTTCTGCTTTTATTTCCTGGCTGTAACAAAACACTTTACCTGGCCCTCCACTTGTACCTCTGGTCCCATTTCCACAAGTGTCCCAAGCTCCACAAACCCCTCACTAGTCTCTTCAGCTGCCATCCTCCATGCTTTATATTTACAGCGCTTATAGCAAATCTCACCACCCCAGCCCCAGGTGTCCTAGGGGCTTGAGATTCAGGACTTCACCTTACCTCTCCCAGACCAGAACCAGTCACATACACATCCCTGCCTGACTCCACTCCTCCCTCTGGTTCCTTATCCAGGCCTATACACTTTTCTGGATGAGGTCCTCAGCTTCCTCCTTCCCTCATAAAGCCAAGCACTGACTCAGCTTATCATCAGTGCATAGGACTCACAGAGCATCTAAGGCATTTATCCCCTTTGCTCCACTACACTGGCATATAGGTCTTTTATAACTTTGAGGTTAATTGTCTTTGACCCAAGAAGTTTGTTGGCAATTAGGCCATAAGACTTTTTGTCCTTCTTCCTTAGAGTCTCTGAACTTGTGATCTGCAATGTATTTGTGAAGTGAGTTGCAATATTCTAACAATACTGCATATGGATCCCTCAAAAAAACCAGAGGATTTTATCCAATTCTTTGCTGTTTGTACACAGTTTTCTACTAAGCCGTTTAGTATATGCTTTGTAAGCAATTGGCATGCTGTGCAGTAACAGCTATTGATCCCCTTATATGGCACTTGAGGAGGCAGTCCTTCCATCTTTCCCTGCCTTTTCCAGCCATTCCTGATGAATCACTGCAGTGAGGAGAGAGCTCTTGACCTTTCAAAGGAAATGCCACTGAAGGGCTAGAGTCTGTATACCTCCTTGGGGATACCTTGTCTTTGACGTAGGCATTCATGGCTGTGTTCACACAGCATTTTTGTTTTGAAACAACGAGGTTGTTTTGAAACAAAAAAAACCATGTTCACATGACGCACAGTTGTTTCGAAACAACGGGAACCCATTGTTTCGAAACAACGGTGTTGTTTCAAAACAAGTTAAACCCCATTTGGGGGTGAAACAACCTTGTTTCAAAACCGTTGTTTTGAAACAAAGCGTGTGAACATGTTGTTTAGGAACAAGGTATTCCGAAACAACATTTGAAGGGCTGCCACCTCAGCACCCTGGCCAGCGCTGAACCCCCCGGGTGCCTGCAGCCCCCTCCCCAAGAGAAATAGCATGTTCACACTGTGAATTTGCTATTTCGTTTCCTGCCTTTTTCCTTATTTCAAAATAACTTTTTGTTAATTCAGCATGTTATTTCGAAATAAGGTGTTATTTCAATATAAGTTGTTTTGAAATGACTTATATCGAAATAACCCCCTGTGTGTGAACACAGCCCTTGTCAGACCAGCATAAGACATCCTGGGCTCTGGTCACACTACTATGTACCCAAATGATGTTGTAGCTCAGAGGTCAGCAACACTGTTCCTCCTAAGCTGTGCACATGTGCATGTGCACACAGGTCATAAAACCCGCACAACAATGAAATAAATTGTGCAAAAAACATTCCACAGTGCTAATATTAGTACACACAAAGAAATTTTTTGTACACATAAAGAAATTTTTTCTGTGCACAGCCTGTGAAAAAATAGAAAGAATATTGGTCAACAAGCCCTGGCAGGTATGCCAGCTGTGGCACATGAGACAATTTGAAATGGCATGCAGAGCCCTCTGCTGAAAGTGCCACTCCTGCCCCAGACAAGCAGGCAGCGATGCCCCAGGCATGCTGCAGAAAGAAGATGCCCAGATCTGTAGTGACTTTTTGACATGGCGTGCCTAGGGACCCCTGCTCCAGGCACGCTGCTGAGAGGAGCTGCTCTGAGCAGCTTCTTTCCAGGGTGTGCCCAAGGACCCTGACCCAGGCATGCCGTTGAGAGGAGCCACTCCAAGTGACTTCATTCTGGGCTGCGCTTGGGGATCTGTCCCCAGGCATGCCATAGAAAGTAGCCTCTTGGGGTGACTTCTTTCTGGGGCATGCCTGTGGACCCCTCCCTCCATTCCAGCTGCAGCCATCACAGAATTTTCAGGCAGCAGCCGCCTTTTTGTGTCTGAGGGGTTACCAGTACCAGCTAAGGGTCAGGGAGGAGAAACTGGCACAGGGGTCGGCAAAGGTTGCGAACCTCTGTGGTAGCCCGTGCTTAACACTTCAGGCCTCATGAGGTGTGATGTTTGTAGTGTATTTTGCATGGCATTTTGTACTATACAGCAATTTCATCTCTCTAGACCCAATGATTATGCATGGTGATGCCTGGGCTTTTTCTGCTAACCACCCATCTGGAATGACTCTGTGATGCGATTATAAGGTTGGGCCACTTTTGTGTTTTAACTTATCAAAATTTGGGCCTATGTACCACTTAAATCAGGCCTTAAGGGATGCATAGGGCTTAGAAAATCATTCAGTGCTGAGGTGAAGTTCAGTTGATATAGAGTGTTGTGTTCTACCTCTTAAGTCCTCTCTTTTGAGGACCCCAATAAGAACTCCATGGCAATTTACCCTTGACAAGAATTATTTCCCTAGAAACGAACAGAGCCTGTTTTCTGCATATGCTTTGCTATTAGGGCTTATAGTGGAGAGAGGCCACCGTGGCCACAGAGGCTGCCACGCTGGGTACAGAGCACTAGAAAGCTCCTTTACTCCCCCTGCTGGGCAGAGAAAATGTCTGCATGGGACTTGACCCGAGAACCTGAGGGAGGAGCTAGGGAGAGGGGAGACCAGATAAAAGGGCAGACCAGGGACCCACTTGGGGAACCTTTTAAGAGGTGGACTGACTGGCCACCAGAGGGCTGGCCAGCAGAGAGGCTGGAGCCTCCTTCCGTGGGGCCTAAGGATTGCTGGAGAGACCCAGAGGCAGGCCCTGACTTCTACTTCATCCCTGGTGTGGACTTGGAGGAATTGCCTTCAGCCGAGGAACTGGAGGACCAGACCAGGGCCCAGACCACAGTGGGTGAGAACCTTGAGGAGCTACCCTCAGCCAAGAGCCTAGAGGGTCCAGTGGCGCCCGACCCCTGCGATTTGGACAAATTACCGCTGGTGGATGGACCCGAGGGGCTGCCAGACCTCCCACCCATTGACAGCGAAGGCCTGACTGGGATCCAGCTGGCTGTGTACCTTGGGGGATGAAGACTACTATGGACCCCAGGTAACCTGGAAGGGGATGGAGAGGAAGTAGCCCAGGGACAGTAAGTGCTTGCCCTGCTGTGGTGAGTCAGTGTAGTTTGGCAGGAGCCCTGCTGACATAGTGGCACCCTGTTCTGCCACCGCTAGGGCCCTGGGCTGGAGCACAGTGGAGTGGGTGGGTCTGTGTTCCCCTCACCCTTCCCCCATTACTGTCCACTGAACTGCTACAGTGTTTGCCTTACCCTCCCTGAGGACTGAAGGCCTGAACTGTTACTATGTTTGCCTTACCCTGCCTGAGGGTTGAAGGCCTGAACGGTGGGTTACTTATCAGTAACTGTCCTTCTTCGAGATGGGCTGCTCACATACATTCAGTTACAGGTGTCTATGTGCCGCAGCCCACTGTAGTTCGGAAAGACTTCAGCCTTAGCTTGTCAGGTCAGGGCACACAGCCAATGCCCCCTCTGTGTCATGATTACAGCTACATAGGTGACCGTGACCCTGACCTTCCCCCTCCCATATATCTTCGCCAACTCCATTAGTGGGGACGGTGGGAGGGGCCTGAATGTATGTGAGCAGCCCATCTCGGAGAAGGACTGTTACAGGTAAGTAACCCGCCATTCTCCTTTGAGCGCTGCTCACATCATTCAGTTACAGGAGACTGCTAGCCATACCCATGGACAGTGGGAGGAGTTACAGTCTACCCACACTGAGTACAGCTCTGCCCAAAGCGGCATCATCTCTAGCCTGTTGGCCGATGGTGTAGTGCGTTGTGAAGGTATGTATCGACAACCACATAGCTGCCCTTCAGATGTCTTGTATCAGGACCTTGTCAAGGAAGGCCATAGAGGGCGCTTGGGGCCTGGTAGAGTCGGCTCTAACAGTCCCAGGAAGGGGTGTGTTCAACCTTCCCTAGCCATCTTTAATGCAGCTCACAATCCATTTGGAGATATACTGGGAGACCTCTCTTGCATTCGGCAACCACCACAAATAGTTGGGAGGGCTTGCAGAACGGCCAAGTGTACTCGATGTAAGTCAGGAGCACTCTCCTCACGTCCAGAGTATACCACCTCCTCTGGTTCTCCATAACCTGAGGGTCTGGATAAAAAACTGGCAGGCAAATGTCCCGGTTAATGTGGAAGGGGGCTTGTAGTGGAGAGAGGCCACTGCAGCCACAGAGGCCACCACGCTGGGCACAGAGTACCAGAAAGCTCCTGTGCTCCCTCTGCTGGGCAGAGAAGATGTCTGCATGGGACTTGACCCCGGAACCTGAGGGAGGAGCTAGGGAGAGGGGACCAGCAGGGTGGCTGAATCCAAAGGTTCATAGGGCGGCTCTATCATTGCCTGGAGTACCACATTCAAGTCCCAAGGAGGAGTGGGCTTATGGGGTCGAGGAAAAAGTCTCTCCACCCCTTTCAGGAATCTGATGGAAGTAGGATGGGAAAAAACTGAGTGCCTGTCCACACTCTCGTGGAGTGCTGAGATTGCCACTAAATGGACTCTCAGCGAGGAAGAAGAGAGGCCTTTTTTCTCTGAGGTCTAACAGATAGTCGAGGATTAGGTGTATCGGTGCTGACATAGGGTCTACCCCCTTGTCCCGTGCCCAAATGGAGAATTGCTTCCATTTGGCTGCATACATGGACCTGGTAGATGGTTGTCTGCTACCAACCAGGACCTTCTTAACCCTGTCTGAGCAGACCCTCTCCTGCTTACTGAGCCAGAGAGCATGCAGGCCATCAGGTGTAGGTACCCCAGGTTTGGGCGCCGAAGGTACCTCGAGTCCTGCGTCAGGAGGTCCACCCACTGTGGGAGGTGGAGTGGAGTCTCTATGGACATGTCTTGCAGGAGTGGGAACCAATGCTGTCTGGGCCAGTCCGGAGCTATTAGTATTATGTTCGCTCCATCCCTGCTGATTTTTTAAAAGAACCCTCTGTATCAGAGGAACCAGTGGGAAGGCGCACATCAGGGGTCCTGACTAGCTGATGAGGTAGGCATTGCTGAGAGACCCCTCCTCCCAGCCCCTAAGGGAGCAGAACTGGGGACACTTGCGATTCTGCCGTATCGCAAACAAGTCTATCTGGGGTGACTCCCATTTGTCTATCAGGAGCAAGAACACCCTGTCATGGAGGGACCACTTGTGGTTTGCTAGAGGCTTTCTGCAGAGTGAGTCCACTAGCTTGTTGTCCACCCCCGGTAGGTGGGTGGCCACCGGGGTAAAGTTGTGTTCTATGGCCAACTCCCAGAATTTCCATGCCTCCTCACAAAGCGCCGGGGAGCAGACCCACTCCCCCACTTGCCGGTTCGTATAGAACATGGCTGTGGTATTGTCCATGAGGATCTGGACTGACCTGTCCTGTATTTTGTCCAGGAAGGTCATACAAGCTAGTCTGATGGCCTGTAGTTCCTTCACGTTTATGTGGAGAGGGCTGTCCATGTGGGACCAGAGCCCCTGAGTAGAGAGTTCCCCAGACATATGGCTGATCTGAAACTGTCACTGAGTGCGGAAAAAGGAACTGGGAGGTTCAGGGTCACGGTCACCCATATAGCCGCAGTCGCGGCACAGACAGGGCGTTGGCCATATGCCCTGACCTGACAGGCTAAGGCCGAAATCTTTCTGAGCTACCGTGTGCCGCGGCACATAGACACCTGTAACTGAATGATGTGAGCGGCACTTGAAGGAGACCTGCTACTCTGAGAATCTGGAGGCTATAAGTCAGAGAATTCTGCCTCACCCTGCCGAGGGGGCTGGAAGGCAGAGGACATTCAGGCGTGTTCACCTGGCAGGTGAGCCAACTCCCCTGGCTCCGGGGGTCTCACCTGCCACAGGGCTGCCAAAAAGAAAGCAGTCATATGCAAAGGATAATGGCACAAAATTTATTCATCATATGATGGCAGAGCTGTTGAGCTTCTAGAACAGGAGACAGAGTCCCAATTCCTGGGTTCTTACTTCTGGCTCTGATTTGCTGTGCAGCCTTGGTCAGGTCAGGAAAACTCCTACAGAGGAAAATTAACTAACTGCAAAATAAGGTTAATATGCTTGCCTAACTCACGAAGGGTGGGCTGTGAGACGTAGTTAATTCAAGTTTGCAAAGCATGTTGAGATCCGTAGCAGGAAGGAGCTATCGCAGCAGTGCACAAAAGGAGTTAGATGCCAAGAAAATCACTGCAGCCCATGAAATCCATAAAGTTTGAGCTAGAGCAGGGGCACTTCTAAACCTCAAGATTAACAGTGGCCCAGGCCCCCCACTGGCTGCCTGGACCCTGACCCATTCTGTACCACCCCGCTGCTGGTTCCTCAAGCGCTTCCCTACCCGCCTCCCACCTTTGGTCCGCTGAGCCATTCCCTAACGCCCTGGTCCCACCACAGGCCGCCGCTGCCCTAGGCCAACCCCCTCCTCTGCACCTGTTTCCTGCTGGGCTGGCATGCCTGTCTCTGCCACGCCCCCCCCCCCGGCCCTTACTTGGCCACTGGAGATTATTGCGGCTGTGGCTCAGGCCAGGGTGGGAGTTTTTAAAACTCCCAGGCCCAGCCTGGGGCAGTTCCTCATTGGCAAGAAGATGCAGCTTCCAGCCAGGTAGAGACCGTGGCTGCCCGCTGTGTGCAGCCAGCAGCATTCCCTGTGTGGGGCTGCGCCCCCGTGCACTTCACTGCTCAGGGTCTGTTCCTGAGTTTCAGGGGGGCTGACGGCCCCGGAACCCCACACTAGCGACGTCTCTGAGTTAGGGTAGCAAGAGGTAAGGGAAGGGAGAAAGATGTCCCGTATAAAGTTTATCCCACTGGTGAGGATACTCACACAGGAGACTCCTGGTTCAGGAAGGAAGGAATTTGAATGGGGATTTGCCATTACTCAGGTGAGTGCTTTCACCATTGGTCTATGGGATATTCTTAATTTTTAATTCTTAACCTAATTTGTTGAAGCTGTTGCACTCAGGGTTAAATGATTGAAGAGGCACTGGAGCAGGGGAAACTATGTTCTCCTTCCTTCTTCCTTCCCTTGAATGACTGTAGGAGAGAGAGAGAAAGCGAGCACAACTTTTTTTGCACCTTCAGGCAGAATTGTGTAACTATTAATTGTAACATCATAAAATTGCAGAAAAGCACACTAGTTTGCTTTATTAAACAAAAAGAAGTTATTGACTATCTAATAGTAAAATATGAAAATAAAGAGTTTGGGAATGGATTTAGGGCCAGGGACCTCAATTTTCAGTGGAAATGGGATGCTACAGAGAGTCAGTTACATCTCCTGACACAAGTTATGGACCCATGCAGTAAAGGATCTGTCATAGCTCTATTTCCCTCTGTGCCCTGCCCACGCACTGCCCTTCCAGATGCCCCCAGAACAACATCATGATACTTAACCCAGCAATGCAGTGGGATCTGGCAAGGAAGAAGTGCTCCATCCATCAGATTTCCACAGTCCAGAGTTCCCAGCAAAGTGGTAATTCTTCACTTGTTATTTCTGAACTAGCTGTAACCTGTCAAAAATTGTAGGGGAAAAGCAAAATGGAATGTATGAAATAGTTACTATGTATTTTAACACATTAATAGTTTTTTAATGACAGTATAGAAAAAAAAGTTGTATAGTCATCAAAAACTTTTCCTTAGCGGCTTGTATCCTTTATGTAAACTTTAATAATTGAGGTGCTGCCTGCGGCACTCAGCGGCACCTGCGGCCTGGAGTGTGGTGGCTTGCTGGAGCCCTCCTGGCCAGCAGACGAAGGGCAGGGGTGGCTGAGAGGTCTGGGTAGGGGTGGGGAGGGGATGCCCTCACTCTGGGACCCACTTACCTCGTCTCACATCCAGAGCATAGTGAACCCTGGGCTTGGTTCCTGCCCCCTTGGACCTGCTCCCCAAACCTCCATGTTCCCCACCTGCCCGCATAGCACAGCAGGAGCCAGTAATGTGTGCATGAGCAGAGTAGGCAGCCCTACTGGGAGACTGTAGGGGAGCCTGCACTGCACAGGTGCACATTACACTTCATATCATGCAAGCATGCACATAGCAAATTAGTATGATAGTTGTTTCAAGGCCACTGTGTACAAGTAGAGGATTCAAACTGGCCTCAACAAACCCAAGAATACAACCCTCCTGCTTCAGGGCATCAGGTGGCCTCCATCTATGGAGAAGTGAAGGAAACTTTGCCTGAGGGTAGCTTATCTCATGACTACCTACTGCAGGGCTTCTTGCCCATTGTCTGCTGACCACTGTAAGAGATACCATAACAGACTGAGTGGGCCAGTGGGCATACAGACACACCACACAGAAACCTTTGGTCCATTATCTATCCAATGTATCACCTAAAGCCAGGCATGCTTGGCAGCAAATGATCCCAGACAATAAACAAACTCATGTTGTGTGACTCCACACTGTTCAGTAGCGGACGGGGAAAGGAAAAATTCCCAAAGCTCCATTTGAACTCAGATTGCAACCAAACAGTCTCCATTTTAAGTCAGGCAACTTGATTTTCTATCCTTAATTAATCATTTACTAAGCTGAGACACGAATAGTCAAGGAAACCTCTGTATTACTAGCCAAAAAGATTCTCTTACAGCCTACCATTCTCTAGCATCCAAATGGTTTGTGACAATTCATCCATGGCTAATAATTACTACTGCATATGCCCATGAGAGGGCAAAGAGGTGATGAAGAAACTATATTTGTAGGAAGCATTGTGACTCATTTTCACAGGGATCACATCTAAGCCCCTGACAGAAGGTCAGAAGAGGATGTAGTAGCTCTCAGGTGATTCTAGTGACACTGGGAATGAAGAAATATAATTCATGAAAAATATATAATTTAATTCTAGTGCATCTCTTTCTCTCTCTCCCCCCCTCTGCATTTGTGCACTCTACAGTTTCCAGCTCTTCTTCTTGCTTTTTTTAAGGCCTTCTAAACTTTTCCTACACATCTTGCAGAAGTATCCATCTACATGTGCAGACTGGGTAATTATGCTCCTATTAATCCATCTATACAAATCATTACATATTTTACTGTGTGCAAAGGCAACATATTGTACACAAAATGGACATGTCTTCACACACTGTCAGTGCAGTCAGCCCATCACCAGATCAGATCCCATTGAACTTCCCCATGTAAACAGTTTTGAGCTAGATGAGAGCCCTCCAAGGCTATGTCTACACGGGGAGTGCTTGTTTCGAAACAACACGTTTCGAAACAAGCTGTTTCGAAATAATATGTTATTTCGAAACAACTTATTTCGCTGGACAAAAACCATGTCCGCAAAATAAGGGAGTGAAATAGCAGGTCCACAGTGTGGACCTGCTATTTCGCCTGGGGAGGGGACTGCAGGCACCCACAGGGTGCAGTGCAGAGGGGCACTGCATCCCATGGGTGCCTGCAGAGGGCTGCAGGCACCGGCGGAGTCAGGTGCAGGGCTGCACCTCACTCCGCCAGTACCTGCAAGGGACTGCAGGCACCGCGCCTCACCTGGCGTGTGCATGCAGCCCCCTGCAAGCACCCGCCAGGAGAGGGCAGCGGGGCACTTCACCCCAGGGGCTTTAAAGCCCCTGCTGCCCCCCAACCTGGAGGCGCGGCCCCGGCGCGTGGCTGCAGCCCGCCGCTGCCGGGGCCGGAGTAAGCGCGGGCCAGAATCCCCGGCCTGAC
>ML682025.1:3785476-3914069 GCA_007922195.1 Podocnemis expansa
CCCCGCCCGTGCCTGCTGGCCAGGGGACACCCCTCAGCACCCTGGCCAGGGTGCTGAGTGTTCCCTGGCCAGGGTGCTAAGGGGGCAGCCCTTTAAATGTTGTTTCGGAACGTCTTGTTCCGAAACAACATGTTCACACGCGTTGTTTCGAAACAAGTGTTTCGAAACAAGGTTGTTTCGATCCCAAATGGGGTTTAACTTGTTTCGAAACAACGCCCTTGTTTCGAAACAACGGGTTCCCGTTGTTTCGAAACAACAGTGCGTCATGTGAACATGGTTTTTTTTGTTTTGAAACAACGAGGTTGTTTCGAAACAAAAGTGCTTTGTGAACACAGCCTTTAAGTGCAACAGGACTCCTGGCTTCTTGCACAAAATAGGCCTATGTTTTGAAATGTGCTTATTAAAATGAATATGTTTTAAAATGTGTTTATTGTAAATGGAATTAATTAGTTAGGTACAATTAATTGATTTGTGTGATTTTTAATTGAAATTTCATTTTTAGAAAGCTTTTTATTTAAAATAATTTTTTAAAGTTTTTTTTAAAAATGGAGAGAATGAAAAAAAAAGATGAGAAAGAAAGAGTAAGAAAGAAGAAAGACAAAGAAAAAGGAAGGAAGGGGAAGGAAGAGAAAGAGAAGCAAGGATGAGAGGAAAAGAAGAAAATAGAGAAAGAATGAAAAGAGAAAAAGGAAAGAAGAAAGAAAGAAAGAAGGAAGGGAAGTGAGAAGAGAAAGAAAAAAGAAGGAAGAGAAAGGGGGAAAAGGAAAAAAGAAAGAAGAGAAGGAAAGAAAAGAGAAAAAGAAGGAAAAGGAAGGAAACAAGAAAGGAAGGAAGAGAAAGAATAAAGGGTGTGTTCACACGGCAGTCTTATTTCGAAACAACAGAGGTTGTTTTGAAATAAGAAATGCCACGTTCACACGACGTACCATTGTTTCAAAACAACAGGTTCCGTTGCAGGACAATTCTGCACTGATCCCAGAGAAATTAACTAGATAACAAAAGTCTTTTTTGTCTTTAATTTCAGTAACAGCAGAAATGCTGAATATATGTACATAGTAAGTCATGCCCTGGACAGCACCAGTGTTCCATGGATCCACTATGAGCCTTTCCCCAGTGGCACTGTCAGAATCTAAGTTTACATTACCCACCTGGACTCACCTGATGGGAGTGATAACTCTGAAACATAATGATGACAAATTAAGCATCAGATTATTAATTATTTCACTGCTGATGTTTTTAAAATAAACCTTTAAGATGAGTACCACCACTTTTCCCCCTCAGTATCAATCATTTGCCTCCCAGTCTGCAAAATTCCAGAGAGGCAGCCATGTTAGTGTAGTTCAGTAAAACAAACAAGGAGTCTTGTGGTACATAAAGACTAACAAATTTATTTATTGCATGAGATTTTGTGGGAGAAAATCCCACTTTGTCAGATGCTTTGAAGATGGGGGAACTTATAGAATGGGAGCACAAATCTGACATCAGAAATCACAACATTCTAAAACCAGTGGGTCAACATTTCAATCCTCCTGATCACGCCATTGATGATTTACTAATTGTGGTGCTCAGACAGATGAATACCAGATCAAGGCTTCAAAGAGAAGCTTCAGAGATCGAATTTATTTGCAAATTTGATTGTATTGCTTCAGGGCTTAACTGGGACTTTGGATTTTTTCTCTTAATACAACAGGTGATTTGACCCCATCTGCATCTATATGTGCTATTCCCCAGTGTTTGAACCTTTACAACTGCTTTCATTTGCAGCTACAGCGTGACCTGATGCCATGACTTATGCTTCCCTGCATTTATTTCCTCCCATTCTTTAAGCTCCTTCATCTTCAAAAGAGTCTGACCAAGTGGGATTTTCTCCCACGAAAGCTCGTGCAATAAATAAATTTGTTAGTCTTTAAGTGCCAGAGGACTCCTTTTTTGTTTTAGCCTGTTTTGTAATAATTTATTAGACAATACTAGTACTAAGAATTGACATTTGTTTTCTTCTTACAATCTTCCTCTTACTGCCACACAAGCACGCTACCTTGCTATTGTAACATATTTTGTGAGGGGAGCCAGACTGTTGACAATAATGGTTGCTGTATTACCAAAAGAAATTAAAAGAGAAAAAGAAAACAACCAATAACTCAAAATCCACTGGATTTGTTTTGCTAAAAATCCTCCCAACACAAGGTACCTTAAAGTATGTCATGGACTTTGCAAATAGGTTTTAAAACTGTATGGTAGGTTGATTGCTAGCCCAAGAAACTTTGTAAGTGTTCCACTTCCTACCTAGCTACACAACATATGATCTTTTTCCTACACAGCATGCTTTTATTTAAAGATCAGAGGTACAATTTTATAGTTGGAGAGAACTCACAAAGACTAGAGTTTGACAGATCCATTCTGTACTACCAATCAGCATTTTGAACACCTGAAACACAGACAAGCCCTAAGGAATCCATCATAAATGTTGCACAGAATTGCTATATGATATTGACTGGATTGGGTGCATTGCTGGATGTAAAGAATAAGTAGGATTTAAAAATATTTTAATACAAAGTCTTAATTAACTAGTTAAGGTGTTAGTAGCTTGAGATACTGCACCCCAATCTGTCCGGAAAAAAAAAACTACTCTATCTATCCATCCAAGCTACAGCAATCTGTCTCACACTATCTGCTCTATAGCAAGAACTTTGAGGAATCAAAGCAACTGATTGGCACTGTTCATATAAAACAAGTCAGTGCTCTCCATGCAGCTCCCTGTGAAAATCACCATCACAAATGAAAATCCCAAAGGGGGGACCAGGAACCTAATGTGTTTAGAAACTGAAAAACCTTCTTAGCCCTAGATTTGATTCTTCCAATGAGCAGTGCAACCACACAAGATGTACTTGCTGCAGGAAGACCCAAAAGTGAAAAGCATGAATCTTGTATCTGTGTTGAGGGGGCAGCAGTAATATAGAAAAGCATGGAAGTTGGAAAGTTCTTTTTAAAGCTACCAGCCATCCCACACCTAATGGCTGCACTTACGTTTCTAGTTAGGGGGTGGGGCACATTAGCAGGACATCACAGGAGCAACATGCGCTGCTGCAGTTTATGATGTACGTAGTCTGTTTATCCCAGAAGATATCAGTCTCCAGGACTTTCACTTAACAGCATCACTAGATTAATTTAAAATGGGATTAACAAAAATCCAATTGGCCAGCTAAATTTCTGATCTTTATGGGCTGCTGTGGCAAGAGAGGTTTTTATAGCTTCAGAGACTGTGGTTTAACAAAGGCCCTCCTGGATAATGAGTCACTATGCGAACCTGAAAAACCTGTGTTGAGATATAGAAGCAAGTACAGCCCACTGAAAGAAGTGCTTAGCTTGCTTTGCCACAAAGGTTTTCTGAACTAAAGAAGTTCCAAAGGGGCAGCCGTGTTAGTCTAGTAAAGCAAAAAAAGCAAGGGGTATTGTGGCACTTAAAGACTAACAGATTTATTTATCGCATGAGCATTCATGGGAGAATATCCCACTTCATCAGACGCTTTGAAGAGGGAGAACTTATAAAATTGGATGAAACAGTTCCTTTTCAGGGCCTAAGAAACTGATTCTAGGTATCACTGATCCCCCCACAGGCAAAGAGGCAACAGCCCCTTTGTCACAAATTTGTAGAACTGCTAGAATTTTATTCATTTACAAATTAACAAAACTCATTAATCTTACATGTAACTTATTCATAGGGACTGTATATTAGCTAAGGGTTCAGAACAAATTCCCAAACCTGAGCCCATCTTCTCTCTGAATTTTGGGGAAGAGAACAAAGGAACTCAATTTGAAGAGTCAAGCCCATCTGTGAGAACATACCATGCTCCTTGGCAAGAAAAGAAAAGAAAAATGACATTTATAAGGTAGAAAAAAAAGATGCTGCTACAAGAGACTATTTTAGAGCTGCAAGAGGTTAGCTGTGCCAGATTTTAATAGCTAATGCCAGAGAAGCATGCAGGGGTGGGGGATCTATATGAGGACCGGTTAGTGATAATTGGAAAACTACCGAAGAAGAGCTGCTTTGATGCCGTGCTTGTGATAATATGATGCCTTTTTAGTTTCAGATCTAAAATTAGATTGAACCTAGTTTTTATACCTATTTCAGATGTAGTTCAACATAGTAGAAATTTTTTGAGAATATGTGGTAAGATTTTAATGCTATCAAACCGATTATCAAGTTGGTATCTAAATAGTTACGTAACCTAATATGGAATGCAGGCATTATTTTTGCTGGACTAGACTAACATGGCTATCCCTTTGGAAAGTATTTCTGTGACCTATCCCTAAAACACACCCCAGTTTTGGCATATACTAGTTCCATATAAGCAATTTGACTAAGGTATTTGCATATTTATGCTGTTATCTGAATATTGTGGGGGAGAAAAGCCCAAAGAAATAACTAGTGATGGCAAAACGTGTTGATACCTGTTGTTAGGCATCTCTTTTAAAGTTTATATGACACTTGTTCTCTGCAGAAGGCATGCAGGATATATTGTTTCTGTATAGACCGTTGTATTTCTTATGCTATTAAAGGAAGAGCAGTGATGTTTCAGAATCTTGCACAAAATTTATCGGCATGTGTTCTGGGTTACACCTACCATGTTCCTTCCTGACATGCCACTTGGCTTGAGTTTGGGGAGATTTAAGCTAAAAGGGAAGCCTGAAGAGGTCAGCACTGGTAATAGAGTCTACGCATTTGGACTATGAGCCTCAGCCCTCATGTGGATGTTGATAGAAGGTCTTCATCCTGTGAGGATGTCTGGACTCTCAGAGACAGGGGAAGTGCCTGGACTCAGTTCAGAGGTTTAAAGCACAGGGGAAACAGCTGTTGTATCTCCTCACAGCAGCATGAGAGGTCAAAAGGAGGCAGTTGGACACTGTGATAAAAATACCAAGAGCTACTGACTGGATCCTTAGACCGTTGCTCATCCTAATGGCAATAGCAGCTCATCTGAACCACTGTTACAATTGGTGGGAAGGGCTGAAAATTCTCTAGTGTACATAGCCAATGCACTTGGAGAAATCCCATGGCTGTAAGGACCCCACCCTCCGTCACATCTTGTCCTTCCGCTGGCAGTTGCAACTCCAACTGCTGCTGGTGGGGGCACATGATGGGGTTTCTCTAGAGGGGTCCTTCCTGGTGCCCCATCAAGGGGCCCATTATAAAATTTTCTGTTCCTCAGGGGGAGCTCGGTGCTTCCTCTGTAGGGCCACGGGGCACGTCCAGAGGGACTTTCCCCTGGCCCAACTGAAGAGGGAGCAACTGGGCCTCCTGAGGCTGCAATGGGCACCGGCCACACCACTGCCAGCCACCTCAACCACCAGGCCTCCAAAGCTGCCTCTCCTCCTCCTTCAAAGGGCACAAACATCACCACTGCTTGGGACGTGGGGACAGCTGCCCCACTGTGCCCAGAGGATGGCCGGGCCCTGTCGCCACCCTCATTGAAACAGCCGGGACGGGGCCCAGAGAGGAGAGGGCAGAAGCCATGGTGCCCCACATATGGGAGAGGACGCACTCCAGGGGGAGGGTTCCCGCCCCCTTGATGCCCCTCCCCTCCTTCCTTCTCCCCAAAAGCCTTCGCCCGTACCGCCTATCCCTGCTCCCACTGGTCAGCTCTCTGATGCTATCTTAGAGGGCCAGGCTCTCCTCCAGGAGAAGCACAGCAAACGGAAGAAGGCTCAATCCCTCCCCACCACATCAGACGGGGAGGAGGCTCCCCGAAAGTCATTGTGAGAGGCTCATAACACCAATACCATCACCAATGCTGAGCCTTCTGCTGCGCCCCCTGTTGAGGTCCAGCTGGAGGCTCTGGCCAAGGAGATGGGCATAGCAGAAGAGGGGAGCAGCACTGCCCCCTTACAGGAGGCTTCTGTTGATCGCCCTCCTGGAGAGGCTGCGGATGGAGCCACCCTTGTCCCCCCTGAACCTGCTTCACCACCAGCAACTGAGGCAGGGGGGCACTTAGGCTCTATCTTTGCAGAGATCAATACCCTGGGTCTGTCTTTGGTAGCCCCGAGGGAGGACAACCCTCTGCCAGCAGGCCTTGATCTGGCGATAATCTTTTGCCACCCCCTCCCTTGCCCCAGACCCAGTCTGAGCCCCAACCTCTGTCTTCTGTCCCTGCTCTTATCCCGGGGACATCACCGGGTTGCTCCACCTGCCCAGCTGCCATGGGTACCCCAGTGGTGGCCGCCAAGCCTTTCGAGGCGATGGCCAGCCCTGAGCAGCCGGGTCCTGGGGTGCTGTCTCCAGCAGGACAGCCGCCCCTTCCCCCACTTGTCTCTTCCCCCGTGTCTGAGGCTAAGGACGTGGAACACCAGTCATGAGCAACTCCCATGCCCAGCATCAGCACGGATCCCGGCCCCGATTTCTTTTTAGAAAATCCCATGCCTGGTCAAGGGGAGCCGCACCCCATCCCCCCCCCCTTAGATTTTACCCCAGCCCTTCCCTGGCCCCATCCCCTATTGCTGCCACCCCTGGGATCATGTCTTTCCCCTTTCCATCTACCGATTCCCTGGGGCTGGTATTTGTGGTTCCCTCTGTCCCTGGGGCTACTGTCTTCCCTCCACCACCACACTTCCTTGTGCTGGGGGTTCAGCTGGGTGATGCGGTGCCCACGACATCGGTGCCAAAGTGGAGCTCTGTGCCCTATCTTTACATCCCGGCTGACTGTGGGGCCAATACAGGGAACTGACTGGAGGATGGCCGGGAGCCTTTGACCCTGGACCTCCTGGTGCTGCGGGAGGAGCTGCGTGTGTTCCTGGCCAACACTTGTAGGGCCAGGGGCCGGGTGCAGCGTGTGTTCCTGGCCAACACTTGTAGGGCCAGGGGCCGGGTGCAGCGTGTGTTCCTGGCCAACACTTGTAGGGCCAGGGGCCGGGTGCAGCTTGCCCTGCAGTGCTGGGGGAATTTCCATCTCATCCTCTGGGCCGTGAGGGCCACACTGAAGGAGGGCAAGGGACTGGGAGGCAGGACACTGAGGCCTACCAGAGGGCCTGCAGCTTCTGTGACTCCCTCATGACCTTTGGGGTCAGTTGTGGATTGCTGCATGGTCCAATGGGGGCTGCTGGCACTCCTGCCACCTCTGAGGATCCCCCCCAGGCCTCCTGATGGCCCCTATTATCTTTGCTACCTTAAATGCCAGAGGCTATAGGATGGGTCTCTGCAGGACACAGGTGCTCTCTTT
Organism: Podocnemis expansa; assembly: GCA_007922195.1. Lineage (NCBI taxonomy): Eukaryota > Metazoa > Chordata > Testudines > Podocnemididae > Podocnemis > Podocnemis expansa. The sequence continues at coordinate 3,792,688 of ML682025.1, forward strand.
CCTTCAGGAGGGGGATACTTTGTGGTTTTCCTGCAGGAGACCCATATGGATCCAGCAGCCGAGGCAAGCTGGCAGCTAGAGTGGGGGAACGTGGTGTACTTAAGCCATCTCTCAGCCTTTTGAGGTAGAGTCGCCACCCTGTTCTCCCCAGATCTACAACCTGAGGTTCTGGGGGTTGCCGAGGTCATGCTGGGCCACCTGCTGCACCTCTGGGTCCACATGGAGGGGCTGGCGTTGAATCTGGTCAACGTCTATGCCCCAACATAGGGTCTGGAGTGAGGGCACTTTTTTCGACAGGCGGCTGCCTTCCTCGGTGCCATGGATTCTCAAGAGTGCCTGGTCCTGGGTGGGGATTTTAACACCATCCTTGAGGAACAGGACCACACAGAGATTGAGCAGTGCCCGGCCACCACAGATGTCCTCAGAGAGATAATAGACCATGATTCCCTGGTGGACGTCTGGCACACCCACCACCCGGATGACAAGGTGACCTTCAGCTGTGTCCGGATGGGGGACCATCAGTCGCGCCACTCCCAGTTGGACCGTATTTATCTGTCCCGATGTCATCTCACACGGGCCCACTCCTCCAGCATGCGGCCGGCTCCTTTTTAGGATCACTATCTGGTGACTGTGATGGCCTCTCTCTCAGCGGAGAGGCAGCGGCCGGCCTACTGCCATTTTAATAATAGCCTGCTGGAGGACGTGGGCTTTGTGATGTCCTTCCGGGAGTTCTGGCTGGCCTCATGGGGGCAGAGGGCCACCTTTCCCTCAGCATGGCGTTGGTTGGACGTGGGGAAAGTGCATGCCCAGCTCTTCTGATTTGACTACTCAGGGGGCCAGCCAGGGAGGAATGTGGAGATAGAGCAGCTAGAATGGGAGGTCTTAGAGCTGGAGAGGAGTCTGGCTGCCAGCCCTGAGGATCCATCCCTATGCAGGGTGCACGAGGAGAAGCAGGAGGAGCTGCCGGCCCTCAAGGACCTTCAGGCCCGGGGAGCCTTCATTTGATCCTGCATCCATCTCCTTCAGGAAATGGATCATAGCTCCTACTTCTTCTATGCCCTGGAAAAATGAAGGGGGGCCAAAAAGCACATCACCTGCCTCTTGGTGGAGGATGGCACCCCCCTCACGGATCTGGAGGACATGCGAGGAAGGGCCATGGCCTTCTACACCAGTCTTTTCTTCCTGAATCTGACCGAAGCCAGCACCTGCAAGGTGCTGTGGAATGAACTTCTCATGGTCGGTGAGGGCAATCTGGACTGGCTAGAGCTGCCTCTCACTCTGGCTGAGTTCTCGGAAGCCCTGTGTCTCATGCCCACCAACAAATCTCCGGGCATAGATGGGCTGACTGTGGAGTTCTACAGCGTGTTCTGGGACGTCCTTGACCCGGACCTCACCATTGTCTGGACCGAGTCCGAGGAGAGCAGAGTGCTCCCCCTTTCTTGCCGGCAGGCCGTGCTGGCCCTGCTGCCCAAGAAAAGGGACCTCCGTGATCTCCAGAATTGGCATCCCGTCTCACTCCTTAGCACAGACTACAAAATAGAGGCCAAGGCCATCTCATTGCGCCAGGGGTCCATGCTGTTGGACGTGATCCATCCCAACCAGACCTACACTGTCCTGGGCCGCTCCATCTTTAACAATCTCTGGTCCAGGATCTCTTGGAGCTCAGTTATAGGGGTGGTCTGTCGTCTGCCCTCCTGGCCCTGGACCAGGAGAAGGCATTCAAGAGGATGGACCACAGGTATCTCCTGGGAACCCTGTGGGTGTTTGGCTTTGGGCCACACTTTGTGGGGTTTCTCTGGGTGCTGTACGCCTTAGTGGAGTGTCTGGTCAAGCTCAACTGGACCCTGACCAAACCAGTCAGCTTCAGGCAAGAAGTGCATCAAGGCTGTCTGCTGTGTGGCCAGCTGTACACTCTGGGCATCGAGCCCTTCCTCTATCTCCTCCGTTGGAGTTGGTGCTCCGTGAGCCAAAGCTGTGGCTGGTCTTGTCAGTGTATGCTGATAACATACTCTTTGTGGTCCAGGACCCGTGTGAACTGGTGCAGTTGGAGGGTTGCCAGGCCATTTACTTGGGGGCGTCCTGCACCTGAGTCAACTGGATCAAGAGCTCTGGCTTGATGGTAGGGGCTGGGTGGCTGGCGAGCTCCCTCCCACCCGCACTTCAGGCCATCCAGTGGAGCGCAGGTTTACTGCTCCATCTGGGCATTTACCTTTCTGCCACCCATCCCTCCCCGGATGAGAACTGGCGTGAGTTAGAGGGCAGGGTCATTAACCAGGTGTGGAGATGGATGGGACTGCCGCAGTGCTTCTCCCTTCTGGGATGGGTGCTGGTCATCAATCAGCTTGTCCTGTCCATGCTCTGGCACTGGTTCAACACCCTGACCCCACCCCTGAGGTTCCTGGCCAACCTCCAGAGTACATTTCTGGAGTTCTTTTGACCAGGACTGCACTGGGTCTCTGCAGGGATCCTGTGCCTTCCGCTAGAGGAAGGAGGGCAGTGCCTGTGCTGTATCTACAGCCAGGTCCACGCCTTCTTTCTCCAGGCCCTGTAGAGACTCCTTTATGGTGAAGGTAGTCCAACGTGGAGCCATTTGGCATGCACCTTTCTCCGCCGCTACCAAAGGCTCCGATGTGACCAGCAGCTCTTTTACCTTGACCTGAGAGGTGGTCTGCAAGACCTCTCCGAGCTGCTTGCCTTCTACCATGACCTCCTCCAGTCCTGGAGGCTCATTGCAGCTTCCAGATTGGTTGTACCTACTGAGAGGGAGAACCTCCTCACAGAGCCCCTGTGACACAAACTCCATCTTGGTGTGCAGATCACGGAGGCCCCTTCCGTGAGGTGGAGGTTGGTCCTGGCAGGCGTCACCAGGGTTGGAGACCTCTTGGATTATGCCCGGGGGGACTGGGTGGATCCCCATGAGCTATGTCAGCGCATGGGGCTGTCCACCCTTTGTACCCCCCGGCACCTACTCCAGGAGGTGAAGGTGGCCTTGCCTCCCACAGCTCAGGCCTACCTCAAGCAGGTCCTGTGAGGGGGCACTGCCCACCTCCCTCTTGGTCCTGGCCCTCTGGAGCTTTCCATTGGGCTCAGGCTCCATAAGCTCCCCTGGCCGCCCCCGCCCGATGCCCTTTGCCAGCTGCTAGACCTGTAGACGGTTTGTTTTTGAACCGCACCCTGCAAATAGCTGTACATGCTCACCCTGCATACCATCCATTTCCTTGCCTTCATGTCCCGTCCCGATGCAAAATGGTGAGACCTCATTCCACTTGTGGAGGGTGAAGACCCCCAGTGGGCCAGTCTGTATGCCACTCTCACCCCACGGCCCACCGGGGACATCAGCTGGCGGCTCCTCCATGGCCATGAACACAGGTGTGTACCTGGCATGGTTCACCCCTCACCTCAATAACTGCCCCTACTGTGGTGTGAGGAAGACCCTGGCGCACGCCTACCTAGAGTGTGCCAGGTTGCAGCCCCTTTTCTGGCTCCTCCAGAACCTCTTGTTGAAGTTCTGGCTGCACATTTCCCCTCACTTATTTATTTATGCACTCCCAATCCGTGGCACCACAAAGTTGCGAGACCTCCTCGTCAAACTCCTCCTGGCTTACGCAAAAGTAGCCATTTATAAGACCAGGGAAAGGAGGTTGGATGAAGGAGGGGCTTGTGACTGTGAGGCCTATTTCTGGTCCCTCGTCCATGCACGTCTCTGGGCAGAGTTCCTTTGGGCTGTGTCCGCTGGCTCCCTCGACACCTTCAGGGAGCAGTGGGCGTTGTCTGTTCTCTGCTTGGTGTCTCTCTCTGAATCCCTTATTTTGAACCTGTGACCCTCACACCCATTCCTGTTATTCATCAATTGTCCCTCGTAATCAGTTGAAGAAGGAATCAGTACCACCTCCCCTGAGGCTGGGGAGGGGTTTTAGAAGTTGGTGGGCTTGCGCCAACCCACCCCACCTGGTTCTTCAGTAGGACCACTCTCCTCTAAGAAGACAAAGGGAAAGGACGTGCCCTGACCTGCTCCTGGAGCTAGACATGCTCCCCCCACCTCTGCTGTTCCTGCAACCTCCACTGTTCCTGCTGCTGCTGCTGCTGTTGGCTGGCCTCTCTCCCTCCCACCCCCCTGCTCTGTGGGGAGTGGCGGGAAAGCTATAGAAGAAGAAACATCACCATCAAGACCACCTAGAGACATGGGCATCGCTGGCGCCTGGTACACAGGGCCCATGCCCCAAATCCCTGCACTAGTGCCCCAGGTCCTGGCGGGGCCCCTGCCTTTCTTGGTCTCTGGGCGGATCCGGCCGGAGATCTGGGCCCCAGCCACCCATGGTGGTGGAGACCGCTTCTGGCCCCTTCCTAGGCCAGGCAGCCCCGCGGCCGCGGCTGCCACTCCCTGCCCTGTCCCCGGCCGGGGGTGTTGCCTGCGGTCAGGGGGCGTGGCCTGGGCCGGGGCCCCAGGTCCTTCCCCGGGGCAGTGAAACTCTTGCCTGGAGAATACCATCTCTCCTGCCAGCCAGCCAGTCCCTGCTGCTGCTGCGCCTGTTTGCACCTGGAGCCTGCTGCCTCTACAAGAAGACACCATCACCAAGGGGAGGCCTCTAAAAACTGAGACTTTGCTGCTTGCAGCTGGGGGCAGGGGTGTCGCTGGCGCCTGACACACAGGGCCCGGGTCCTGTCGGGGCCCCACCTCTCCTGGGGTCTGGCTGAATAAGGCCGGAGATCCGGGGCCTAGCTGCCCGCAGCCGCGGCTGCTGCTTCCGGCCCTGTCCCTGGCCGGGGATCCGGCTGGAGGCAGGGCCTGCGGGCAGGGGGCAGGGCCTGGGCCCATGCCCCAGGTCATTCCCTGGGGCAGCGACGCCCCTGGCTGGGGGTGAGCTTCTAAGAGACTGTGAAACTTAACATTGCCACCACCACCCTCAGCTGCTGCGTCCCTGGCCTCCCCTCCCTTCAAGAGGGCAGCAGGCTCTCAAATTCTTGGATTTTCCGGCACTATTAGAGCAGCAGGGACCACAGAACCTCCCAGTAGTAGCAGGTCCCTTTTCCCATCGCCAAGCCCCTCCTCCCCCCCACTTTATTTTCCCCAGCCCTGAGTGGCTGGAGGGCTTCCCATCCTCTGCTTTGCCCTCCAGGGGGTTCAATGTCCCCCCATGCCTCACAGACCCTCTCAGCCCCCCACAAGCCCTTGAGTTTGTTTAGGTTCCTGCCCCACCCCAGGCCTGAAAGCATGTTTCTGGTTTCCCTGCCCCACCCCTGAGTTCCCACTGCCTCCCTGCCCTGCCCCAATGCCTATTAGCCCCACCCTTTCAGTATCCACCCACAGCCATGGTTGGCCAGGCCACATGCACCCCTAAACATTTGTTCTTTCCTGCGCACTGTACCAACGATAGCCTCCTGACCCATCCCACCCAGTGCAGCCAGAAGACCTGCACCCCCCCATCCCCATACAAGTCCCCTACCCCTCTCTTGCGGGTGCCATCCTCCCCTGCACACAGCCTAGTGGGGAGGAGTGGTCTGCCAGTCCCTCCCCCTCCCCCCCTCCATAGCCCCCTGCCCTTCCCATTGCTGGTTTCCTCTCCCCTGCCCCTGCTCATGCCCTCTTCCCCAGCCTCACAGTTTAGTAGGGAGGAGTGGCTTTTCCCTAACCTCCTTTCCCCTTCCACTCTCTGTCCCAGCCATCTGCCCAGTCCCTGCCCATCCCCGCCACTACTCTCCCTCTCTGACTCCCCTCCTAAGGGGACATGGAGACCTCCCCAGCTCCCTCCACCCCCATCCCTCAGCCTGCTCCCCCGTCCACCTCTGCGGCTGCTCCTTTGACCATTGCTGCTGCTCTTACCACCATTACCACCTCCACTGGGGTGCCATCAGCAGTGGGCACAGGAGGGGCCCCCACCCCTGCTGTTACTCAAGCCTCCTCCACCAGCCATAAAAGCTGGCAAAAAAAGGCGGGCTAGGGCCATGCTGTTGCCGCAGCCACATCCTCAGAGGCCACAGCTCCCTCTTCCCGTTGTTCCCTCTACCAGCTCTGGGAGTGTCCCTGCCCCAGAGCGTACACCCAGGTGGCTGATGCCCCTCCACTCACCGCCGTACCACCTGGCCGTGCCGCCTCCTTGCCTTCCACCTCAGGTGGCCGGGGCCCCTTCTCCATCTTAACCAGGAGGCACAGCATCCGTTATCTCCTGATAGCCGCCTCCCTGCACAAGGAGACCTACGTGCAGGTGTTGGCGAGTGTGGTGGGGCCCTCGGGCATTGTGGCAGCCTCCAAGATGTACGAAAAGATAGTCTTCTTCCTAGCATCCAAGGCCTCCGTGCAGGAGGTGGTTGTGAGGGGCCTGGCAGTGGGGGTGTCTGCGTCCCAGTGGAACCCTTTGAGGACCTGGGCGTATGGTGGTCCTTACCTCTGTCCCTCCCTTCCTTCCCAGTGCTGCCCTGCTTTTCCTCCTTTCCACTCTGGGGAAGCCAATTTCAACCATCAGCCCTTTCCCACTGGGCTGCAAGGACCCCGCCCTCCGTCATGTTCTGTCCTGCCGGCAGGTGCAACTCCAACTGCCGCCGGTGAAGGCGTGCTACGGAGGGGCACTCAAGAGGTCTTTCTTGGTGCCCCATCAGGGGGCCCTATACAGGATCCATTATTCCTCGGGGGAGTCTCAGTCCTTTCTCTGTAGGACCTTGGGGCATGTCCAGAGGGAATACCCCCTGGCCCACCACAAAAAGGGAGCAACCAACCTCCTACCCTGCAGCCACCTAGGCCTACATAGAAGAGAGGGGAAAAGGTGGCTAGAACCAGCCAGGGAGAGGGCTGACCCCAGGGGGAAGGTTCCCTTCCCCCTGTCATTCCATCCCTGCCCCTTCCTCCCCAGGCACCTTTGCCCTTGCCGCCTGCTTCTGCCGCCGCTGGCCAGCTCTCTACTGCCACCTCAGAGAGCTGGGTCATCGTCAAGGGGAAGCGTGGCAAGCACCGGAAGGTCCAGACTCTCCCTGCCACGCTGGATGGGGAGGAGGCCCCCCGAAAGCCATCATGGGGGACTAACATTGTCAAAACCATCAATGGGCCTTCCACTGTGCCCCCTTACGAGGTCCAGCAGGAGGTACCAGCTGAGGAGATGCAGACAGCACGCAATGTTCCCTCTAATTTTTCATAGGCTGTGTGCGCAAAAAGTTTCTTTTGTGCAAATTTTCAGAACTAGCATCCAAACTTGTGCACACTCCAGTTAGTGTGGTCAAACTTGTGAGCGCAATGTGTGTGCGATGCAAATAATATTTAAATTTTATTTTGATACGGCGATGGAAATTATTTTATAAATTACAAAACCTTATTTGAAACATGCTACTTGAAACTGCCTTCTTAAAAAAAGCATAAAAATATTAGCAGTGTTGAATTTTTTTGTGCATGCTTTATTTTGTTGTGTGTGTGGGTTTCATGACCTGCATGCGTCCGCACACACACACAGCTTAGAGGGAACATAGGGCAGCAGTGCAGGGGGATAGTACTGCCCCCCTGCTGGAGGTCTTCCTAGATTCCTCTCCAGGGGAGGCTGCAGATGGAGCCCCTCCTCACTGCCCCTGAGCTGCCTATGTCACTTGCACCTGCAGCTGGAGCTGAGGCGGTTTCCGCCCCGGCATCAGGTGTGGCGGCAGCCAGTGCAGCAGGGGGTGGGTTGGGCTCCATCTTTGCAGAGATTGAGGCCCTGGATCTGACCCATGTCATTCCAGGGGAGGACAATCGCATCCCAGTGGGCCTCGATCTGGGTGGCGACGTCATTTTGCCATCTCCTTCCTCCACACAGGCCCAACCTCTGCCCGCTCCCCCTGCCCTTACCCCAGGGACAGCCCCAGAACACTCCACCTGCCCGGCTGTGTTCAATATTCCATCTATGGCCACCGAACCTCTTGAGGTGACGGCCGGTCTCGAACATCCGGGCCCCGGGGCATCATCCCTGGGAGCACAGTTGCCCCTTAATTTACCTGAGCCCGCCCCCCCGTCTGACGCTGTGGTCATGGATATCCAGCCTCATTCCACCTCCATGCCCAGCATCGGTGGAGGCTCACCCCCTAATCCCACCCAAACAAACCCCGTGCTTGCTCAAGGGGAGCCACATCCCGGTGGTTCGACCACCGGGGATCCTATCCTCACTTCTAACCCCAACCCCATCCCCACCCCAGATAATGCCCTAGTCCCCAATATAGTCCCTACCACCCCACTTGCTGATGCCCCGACCCCAACCCCTGTCCCCTCCTGTTGTTGCCACCCCCCAGAAAATCTGGGCATGCTCTGTAGAGCTCCTCTGGCCCGGGAGTTATGGCTGGGCCCTCTGGCTCCAATCCAGCTCCAAGGTAAGTCGGGGGGAGGGGGGGCTGTCAGGAGCAGCAGGGGGGGCGAGCGGGAGGGGGGCTGTCAGGAGCAGCGGGGAGGGCGAGCGGGAGCAGCGGGGGGGCTGTCAGGAGCGGGGGGAGGGGCTGCACAGCGAGCAACCGGAGTTGCTCAGCTGCCCTCTCCCCTTAGAGGGAACATTGCTTGGATTGTGCTGTTTCTAGCTGGGGGTGAGCTTACAATGAACTGAGTACTTTTGACCACCACTGCCACCCCCAGCTGCTGCTTGCCTGGTATCCCCTCGCATCAAGAAGGAGCAGGCACCCAAACCTTCCAGAACTGTCTGTGCAGCAAGGTCCTCAGGCCTCCCAGCAACAGCCCCTTTCCCCATTGCCCAGCCCCCAGCCTTCCCTTCCCCCTCACCCTCCATTGGCTGGAGGTCTCCCCACCCTCTCTTCTGCCCTCCAGCTGCTTCAGTGCCCCTCCCAACACCCCCACCTAGGCCCCCCAACCCCTGAATTTAGTTTAGTTTGGTTGCCACACCCTAGCCCTTAAGAGTTTGTTTGTTTGTATTAGTTTTCCCTTCCCTGCCCCACCCTCAGTTTCCACTAGCCCAGCCCCCTGCAGTGCCCACTGCAGGCCAGCCACAGCTGGCCCATGCACACCCCCAACTTTTGGTTTTCCCTGCATACTGCCCCCCCAATGCCCAAATGACCCCAACTCACCACTCTCCTATACCCATCTAGTTTAACCCTGTCACAGGCTTCCTGTGGAAACTGTCCCTGCCTCAGTGGTGGATTAGGAGCCCCTGGGCCTCCTCCACTGGTGGACCCCCCTGGGGCCCCCCTGTCCTCACCTCCCCCCCCAGGCTGGGGCTCTGCTTCCTGCAGCAAGGCTGGCACTGGGTAGGGAACTGGGGCCAGAGGCCAGCCCCAGCCTGACTGATTGCCCATCCTGCCCCAATGGGCAGTGGGGCTGACCAGCGCATGCTGGGTGGCTTCGGCCACATTCGTGACCATACTGCACAGCATGGCAGTTGGCCCCGCCCCACCCCAGCAGTGGACCAGCTGGTCGAGGAGCAGGGTAGGAGAGCATAGCCTGCCCTCTAGGCTGGCTCACCCCACCCCTAGGTGTGGGGCAGGACTCTCAATGAAAATGCAGGGCCCAGCCTCCAGTCCAGGGTGGCTCCACTCCCCCCCATCAGCCCATGGTGAAGAGCCCCACACATTGTGTGGACCCCTGGGCACGGGCCCTATAGGCCCATGCATTAGTCCACCCATACCCTATCTTGAGGTCCTCCAGAAAACTTGTTTCCTTGTTCAGTTAAATGGTATGATCAGAGAAGAATGCCCCAATCACTGCTACAAGGACCCTAAACCATGGCAAAAGGCTCTCATGTACATGGTTCTAGAGCTCTTTAGTACATAGCTAATATCTTGTACTCCTTAATTTAAGGATCTAAACAAACTTTGCAAAGCTGACAGAGCTCACTAGTGGTGACTCTGTCCTGTGTGTTGGGTCTTTACTGGGTGTAGTTCTAGATTGTGAAATCATCCTGTCATAGGATACACATCTGTGCACCTCGAGATTATAGTCTATGTGACCTTTCTGTTCATTTTTGTAATGTAATTGTATGGTCTGATGTCAGTTATGCCATGCAAGGTTCCCTTTTAAATGCTCTTTTGCATTATCACACTTCCTGCCACACCATGTATGTGCACACATGTGAGGCAGGTTACATGGCTCGGGGGAGGAGGACAAACAGAGCCATCTGCCAGCGGCAGGTAAGCAGTCAACACTGTAAGCAACTACCTGGAGGGAGTAGTGAAGACCACACAAATTGAAGCCCTTGGCTCAGATGGGACAAAGCAATCACCTGGGCCCAGCAAGGGGAGGAGGACTGAGAAGAGACTGAAAACAAAGACAGGCGCTTGGAACTCCTCTAGGCTTTTTACTAAGGGCTCTCCATCTTGAAACATCTGCAAGAAGAATTGGGCCCTGTCTAGAAATAGGCAGAGAATGGCTACAAACCATCAGAACCAGACCTGAGGGGTGAGATAAAGCATAATTGTAGTAGTGTTGCACTTTTAAAGAATAACAAATTTATTTATCACATGAGCTCTCACGGGAGAAGATCCCACTTCGTCAGATGAAGTCTTTAAAGTCTTTAAAAATGCCACCAGAATCCTGGTTCCAAAACTTTGCACAAAAGAAATTTTTTGCACACACAGCCTATGAAAGATTAGAGGGAACATTGCTTGCCACCCCTGCCCTGCTCTCCATGCTCCTCCTTCCCTGCCACGCTCCCCTGCCAGCTGCACACCCACTGCCCTTTCTTGCCATCTCTGACACACTCCTCCTTTTTTCTCCTGTCACCCCACATGGCCACCTCTGACCTCCCTTATCTTGCCACCCTGTTCCCAACACTCTCCCCTACCATCCTGTATGGCCATTCCTGCCCTATCACTTCTTCTCTTCTTTGGCAGCTTTGCTTTTACAGAACATTTACAGATTTAGAGAACTGAAATGAATCTGTAAGCTGGTGTTTATTTTTAACTGTTTAAATTTTATTAATAGTAAGATGAATTTCTATGCCTTATTTAGCTAAAATTTGCTCACGGGCCCCCGAGTGAGAAAAGAATTGCAATGTGGCCCCTCATCTGAAAAGTCGGAGACCCCTGGTACAAAACAACAGTACACCTGGAGGCATTATGCAGTGTAGGAGTTTGGCACTCAGATGAAGAGAGGTCTCTGCCCTGAAGAGCTAACAGGCTAAAGTGCCATAATTCCTTCAAGGCGAGAGTAGGGAAAGAATGTAACTCTCTGCTCTTTTAAAATTCTTCCCTATCGACACCTGATTTCCATAGCTCTTGTTTATTAGACCTTTATGTTCCTTCCTTCTGTACAAACCCACCTGTTCCAACAAATTGACACTCCACTGAGGGAAGACCTGCTGATGTTGGAGGACATGAGCAGGCTCTTGGGACTGAAGGTGGCCTTAATTTTCTACTCACTGCTTAGTCTGTTCCTCATCAGGGCACCTGGGGCCTTCTAACATTATCTCAGGAGGTGCTCCTGAGTGGGGAATAAGGTGGTCTGAAGAGACTTTACAGTGTAAGGTGGAGTTTGAGGGTGCTGTGTCTTGTCTCTTGCACCTAACCCTTGACTGATTTTCCTTCTGCTCAGTCTCTCCTATAGAGCAGCGGGAGCTTTTAGAAACTGTCCCTAGGAGGTGTTTGTGGAGTTATGTGAGAAGACCTCAAGAAGTGTGTGGGAGGGGAGGTGCTTGATGCCCTGGTCTAAAGAGGCAAGGAGATTTCTTAAATTGCATATTTATTGTAAATAGGAATGAGGCAAAGTTGAACTCTGTTTTGAATTGGCTTCCTGTGTCTGTTTTCCTAGTTAGCTTCCCCCTAATTAGAGACACACAGCAAAGCACAGATTTTTTTTATTGAGACAGGCTTCCTGATTTCAAAATGTTCCAAGGAACTGGACTGTAGGAAGGTGATGGGATAAGGCACATCTAGTCCTACAGTGATGGGGGAGGGTTATATGCTACCAGGGTTAATAATTTTCAGAAACTGCTCTTGATCTCAGTGCAAGTTGTTTGTGAACATTCTGTTGGCAGACAGATGTTCCTTGTTCTCTCCCTCCTTTATTAACTGATGTGCCTTTTGGTAAAAGAAACCACAGCCCAGGACTGGCAACCACAGTGGTGTGAACCAGCCACAGGAAACACAGACCTTGAAAAGCTCTCTTGCCACAGGGTGAGCCCATCCAGAGGGTCCACGGCTAGTCCAGGAACAGGGCATACAGCCGCCTCATCAACATTGAAACAATGACTCACAATGATGCAGGCATGTGTGCAAAGAAGTGGTTCACTGGTCCCATCACAAGGTGAGAGTAGGGTATGTTGTAGGGGTTCCCAACTTTTTTAAGTCTGGCGAAAGAAAGTCTGTGGCCCACTTGGGTGAAGGAGGCGCTGCTGTGGTACATGTGGCCCGTGCGGGGGCAGAATGTGACCTGCTGCTCCCCACGGCCACAGTCCCCTCCCCAGAGCCGCTGCGGCCATGGCCCCTTCCCCCTGCTCAGGGAGCTGGGAACCGCTGAGGCCATGGTCCCCCTTCCCCAAGGCAGGAGCCACCGTGGCCATGGCCCCCTCCTCCTGCCTGGGGAGCTGGGAGCTGCTGCAGCTATGCTGGCTCCCCTCCCCAACCTCTCCGTGGTTCCCTTCCCCCTCCCCTCTTAGCTGGGGCTACTCTGAGCATGCTTAGGGCAGGAGTTTTAAAAACTCCCAACCTGGGGGAAGCTCCCTGCTGGCCAGCAGCAAGCCCAGGTATCCCTGGCAACTATGTACAGAATTAGGTTTTCACTAATACTGATACTTACTCCAGAGGGCAAGGGGAGCTACGAGTATGTCACTGAAACAGTAACATCTAATTCCAGAATCTGTCCCAACCAGTCTTACAGAAAAACAAAACTGTTGGAGTGATTAGCATGGGGGAAGGGAACTCAGGATTGTGATTCTATTCCCAGCCCTGATGCTGACTTGCAGTGAGACTGGAGCCAAATCACCACAAATTCCCGGGTTTGTCTTCCCCACTTGTAAAATGGGAGTGCTAATGTTTTCCTGACTCATTTGGGTTTGCAAAGTGCTTTGTCTCTCTCTCTAACACTGTTCAGGGATATCAAAGTGATGTTACATTGCTACACTCCTATTGTTTCCCATTTCTCTCTCGATTCCCATTGGAATGGACGTGATAAGCACAACATTATTTATCCCAGTATGTTTATTAGATTTGTTAGTACCAAACAGCTTTTTCAAGAAGAAAATAAAGACGAGTCTTTGTGCATGGACCTGCTAAGAATAGGCTTGCTATTGAAATGATCACAAATGTGTCTTCCACAGATGGTTTAACTTTTCTTAGCTTTTAACCACAAATTATTACCATACAGAATTTTCCAAAGCAAAACTATAGCTTGTTCCTTGTTTTAAAAAATACCACACACCATAACTGGAAACATGGTCTTGGCGAGATCAGATCTGAAATAAAACTATAAAAGGCTCCACTGCTGGGAAAAATCTCTGAAAGGTGTCAAGTGCCTGCAGCCTCTCTTCAAAACTGATAAGAGGGGCTGGTGTTGTCTGTACCTCTGAGGACTCTACCTAGTGATTGAGAGCTAGCTTGATCAGGGCCATCCCTAGGGTAGGGTGATTGGGGCAGCTGCCCAGGGCCCTGCACCGCTGCCCCCCCATGCCTGGGACCAAGCTAGCTGGCCAAAAGCAATGGCCTGGTTCAGTGCTGCCAGTCCACCGCCCCCAGCCATGTGTGCTGCTATCAGCTCTGTACCGGAGCAGCGGGGAGGGTGCAGGAGCAGGGGTTAAAGTATGCTGGAACACCCCAGAACACCGTTCCAGGGCCCACTACTTTTAGAGGCTCAATGTTCCAGGGCCCCTAAAAATAGAAAGTGGAGCCAGAACGCTGCGTTCCAGGGCTCACCATTGAAAAATAGTGGGCCCTGGAACACAGCATTCCAGGTCCACGTTCTACTTTTAGGAGCCTATATTCTGGGCCCCTAAAAATAGAAGGCCCCAGAGTGATGTTCTGGCAGCAGGGCCAGGGACCGGGGCTGGGGCTGGGGCCAGGGGCTCAAGCCCCACCCCCAACCCCCTCCCCTTCAAGGCCCCTCCCCCAACATGGGGCCTGCAGTCTCCTGTCGGGCTGCGCTACTGCCGGGAACCACGGCCTAACCTCCCACCTCCCGAGCCACACCACCGGTTAGTGTGGGGGTGGCAGGCTTGCTGGGGGGGCGGGGGGGGCACTGACATGAGAGTGCAGGAGCTGGGGTTCAGGGGGCCCACTGGCATGGGAGAGGGGACCACCAGTGCAGGAGGGGGCCCACCAGCACTGGAGGGGGGCCCACTGGCATGGGAGAGTTCTGGGGCCCCCCAAATTATACTTTAATCCCTAAGCAGGAGGCAGGGTGAGGCCTGTATGGCCACCCCCCTCCTGGCCATGCTGCCTCCCGCCCCCTCCCCGCTGCTCTGGCACAGAGCCGTAAGCAGCATGCATGGGGGGGGGGGGGGACTGGCAGCGCTGAACGGGGCCACCCTTTTCGCTGGCTCACCCGGTCCCCGGCATTGGACAGCTGGTGCAGGGGCCTGCCCTGCCCCTGGCCCTGCCAGTCCTGCCCCCCAGTGCCAGAGAAGGTGAGTGGGGGCCCTGCAGAGGGAGATTCACCTGGGGCTCCCCATCCCCCTAAGGACGGCTACTTGATGGAGCCTCCCAAGTCCGTCATTAGGGTAATTAGAGCCAACCTGAGTCAAGGCCTGCTTCTGGAGTGAGTTCTATGCAGGTGGCCCAATGTAGGATTCCTGGATCAGGACCTACAGCAAGATGTGGGGGAAGGTAGAAGGACATGCTTAGAGAGGCATTCCTAGACACTTAAAATCATTGATTTCCTACCATTCTGTAAGTTCCCCCATCTTCAAAGCATCTGACAAGGTGGGATTTTCTCCCACAAAAGCTTGTGCAAAAAATAAATTTGTTAGTCTTTAAGTGCCACAGGACTCCTTGTTGGTTTGTTTTAAAATCGCTTGGTCACTTTTAGTCACAGTTTTACACTGAGCACATTGATGTGGTATCTAAGCATCCTGAGAGTAGCTAAAACCAACTGACATGAACAATCTATCTCAACAGTTACAAAAGGCAAATACAACTACCTGGGTAATTATAAGCCTGTTTTCCTGACAGCGATCTCAGGTAAATAATGAAATGGCTGACTGGGACTTTTTAAATAAAGACTTAAAGGAGGGCAATATAATTAATGACAATCACCATGGTTTAATAGAAAAATATTTTGTTTAACTTATTAGGATGAGATTACAAGTTTCACTGATAATAGGGTTGATGTAATAGACTTAACTAAGGCATTTGATTTGGTATTACATGACATTTTGATTAAGCAACTAGAATGATACAAATTCAAGATGGCGCATGTTAAATTATTGAAAACTGCCTGATGGTCTCAAACGGGTTAGGTTAAAGGATTATTTAAAAAGATGATTCTGTCTATTTGACACTATGGGGAGTCAACTATATATATGGCTGTCGGCACACTTGCTACTTGCTTTCCCAGAAGTCTCCAACATATCTATGTATTTTTGATTCTTGGGGAACCAACTACATTAGAAAGACAAGTTAACAAAACTTGTGCGCCCTCTGCTGGCTGGCTGTGCATCAACACAGTAAAGGGTCATAAATATTGATTTCTCAGTGCCTCTGATTAATTAACTAAAAATCTGAGCTATTAGTCTGCAGAGAAAAGTCCTGGCAGATTATAACAATAAGAATGAACGTTCAGATATAGGCTTCAAATATGTTCCCTCTTCAAATCAGACTGTCACTGGTAGAGATACTAAAATACTGTTTTCCCAGAAATTTCACTCTGAAGAAGAAAGAAAATGGATAAAGAATTCTTTCAGTTGACAAGCCATTTCTGAGAGTAGTCTATGTTGCAGAAATTGCTGCCATATGGAGTGGAGGGAGGGCATTTATTTCTAAATGCATCACCCTATTTAATCCTGGTGAGCTTTGCTGCTTACCCAGTGAACCAGTAATGGTCCAGTAAAAGGTATCACCTCTCCTACTTTGTTTCTGTCATATGCTGAGACTAATTTGGCTACAGCACTGCAAATACCCTATGAACCTCCAGACTCCTGGTATAACCAAAATAGTGAATGTTTACTTGGAAGTTAGTTGCTTTTTCTATCTCACATTAAGCCATGTGCTAACCATCACTTTTTGGGGGTCACAAGGAAGTAAAAATCTTGCTGATTCCAAACCCACCCATTCATCTATATTAACACTGGTCCTCGTACAAAGCCTCATGCACTTCAATTAACATTCTATCAGGAAGAAAACTGACCATTTATTTCTAGAGAGGGGAGGTGGGGAGGAGGGGAATATCTTTTACTGGCCTAACTACTGTTAGTGCAGGAGATGTGCTTTTGAGCTAACAGAGCTTTTCTTCAAGGAAGCCATCCTTCATAAATCCATATTTGCTTGTGCAGACCACTCTGCTACATCCCCACTTCTATCTAGCAAGGCTATGTGTACAAGCCACAAATCAGACATCCTAGTGTAGTGTGGATGTGTCTTAAGTTAGAAGGTGGCTAATAGTGGCTGTGCTACTTTGATGTATTTCCAGCACGAGGCTGGCTGAATCAACCAGCGGACAGGGCCAGAGGTGAGAATGGTTTATGATGTCTCTTCAAACGAGTTCCAAAGGGGCAGCCGAGTTAGTCTAGTCCAGGGAAAAAAGAGTTCTGTGGCACTTAAAGACTAACAGTTTTATTTTTTGCATGAGCTTTTGTGAGAGAAAATCCCACTTAGAATAGACTCGTAGGGTTGGAAGGGACCTCATGAGATCATTGAGTCCAACCCCCTGGGGCTTGAACCCAGGATCTTCTGCATATTAAGCTGAGGTGCTAGCCAATCAGATGCTTTGAAGAGGAGGGAACTTACAGAATGGAAAGAAAGCAAATGCAAGGAGGTGTAAAACATGGGGTCAGGTCATACAGTAATAGCAAACCAGAGCAGTTGTTAGGGTTCAAACCCTGAGAAGGGTGAAGTCAAATTACCTGTTGTAATGGGAAAAGAAGCCATAGTCACAATTTAGATTGTGCGAAGGCAGGACTAAATCGTGACTATGGCTTCTTTTCCCGTTACAAGAGGTAATTTGACTTTACCCTTCCCAGGGTTTGAACCTTAACAACTGCTCTGATTTGCTGTTACTGTATGACCTGATCCCCTTTTTTACACTCCCTTGCATTTATTTTCTTTCCATTCTGCAAGTTCCCTCATCTTCAAAGCATCTGACGAAGTGAGATTTTCTCCCATGAAAGCTCATGCAAAAAATAAAACTTTTAGGCTATGTCTACACAGTACTTTTATTTCAAAATAACATTGGTTATTTCGAAATAAAAGAAATTAGGTCTACATGATGTTTTCTTATTTCAAAAGGACGGATCCCATCCTTTCAAAATAAGAACTGCCATTTTGAAACAGGTTAAACCCCGATTGTTTCGAAACGGCAGTTATTTCGAAACGGTTGTTTTGAAATAACATCGTTTGGATGTGTTATTTCTAAATAACCATTATTTCAAAATAACGCGTTTTGACCTTCTTCCCGTGGGTGCACAGCACCCACAGGAAAAAGGAAGTGCTCTGCCCCGCAGTGCGCTGAGAGGCCTCTGCAGGCATGTCAGCACATGGGTCAGGAGCTGCTGACGGCACACGGCGTGGCCCCATCTGGACCAATGAGGAGGTCCGCCTGCTCCTCACCATCTGAAGCAGGCAGGACATCCTCGCCCAGTTCCGGGCTAGCCACCGGAACCGGGCAGTGTATGCAGACGTCGCGGCAGAGTTGTCCGCTCAGAGCCAGGAGCACAGCACAGAATAGATGCACTCCAAAATCAAGGCCCTGAGGCAGGACCACGCCCACACCAGGGAGGCACGTGAGCTCCAGGGGGCAGGTAGCACTGCTACCTGCCCCTTCTACGAGGAGCTGCATGCCTTCCTGGGGGCTGAGCCCAGTGGCCTGCCAGCCCAGGCCGTGGACACCGGGCACCGCCCCAGCACATCCTCAGCCCCAGAGGGACTGGACAGCAGGCCTGAGGCGTCCCTGGATGTCGGGGAGCCTGCGGACCAGCCACCACCACCAGAGGCTGAAGCAGGGACCCCGGAGCTGATCCCCCTCGCCCAGGGCAGTGCCAACGAGAAGGAGGAGGAGCAGCCTGCCGCGACAACAACCCCAGGGGACTCTGAGACCGACGACGGGACATCTTGGCGGACATCCGGAGCCCCTGTCGGTGAGTCTCCATGCCCCATACAAGCAGGCAGGGCTAGGTCTGCCCAGGTCACAGGCAGCGAGGGCATCCAGCACAGGGACAAGCAGGGCTGGGGCTGGGGCGGGGGGCAGAGGCCCTCCCATGGGCACAGGTACCTGGGAGACAAGTGGCACCAGGGTGACAGGCCCCTGCGTGCCAGGGTTGGGGTAACCCTGGATGGGTGTGACAGATGCAGCTGCATCCTGGGCAGGGTGCACAGCATGCAGAGCAGACCATTGGGAAGTGGCCTTGGGAGACTCCCCAGAGCAACTCTTCTGGGTGAGTCCAGCTCACATTGTGGGCACCACTAGGCCCTGCGTCCCTCTGGGGCAATGTCCCACAGGACCAGGTCTGGATTCCTGCTGACAGTGGGGGCGGAGCTGTGTGCTGCAGACAAGCTGCACACAGGCAAGGCCAGCAGGCAGCAGGCTCCAACCCTGTTTGATGCTTCCTTCCAGCAGTTCATGCCACCGGTAGCCAGCGGGCGCGGAGCCCACCTGGCAACCCCAGACCGAGACAGAGGAGGAGGAGGGGCCCCTGGATGCGCGGTGGAGTCCTTGCCAGCCTGGAGGACTTGGCGGAGCAGGCTGAGGCATCCGCCCAGGTCTGGCGGCGACAGCAGGCTGCCCGGCAAGATGCCGCCCTCCAGCTGCTCCGCCAGGGGGCCACCACTGATGACCGCCTGGTGGCTGCGTTTGAACGCCAGGCCGTGGCCATGGACAATGCGGCTGCCAGTCTGTGCCGCGTCGTCAATAACACCGTCCCACCAGCAGCTGGCGGAGCACCACGGCAGCGCATCCCTCCACGGCGACCTCGCACCTGGGGTGGTCCTGGGCAGGGCCTTGCCAGACCCTCCTCCCAGTGACCCCCATCTCCCAGTTGCAGCCCCGACCCCGAATGACCCCAACCCCATCTCCCAGTTGCAGCCCTGACCCCCAGTGACCCCTCCCCAACCCCATCTCCTAATCCTCTCCAGTCCTTCCTTCCCCCAACCCCCAATCTGTTAAAATAAATACGTTAACATGTTATTGGTGCGTGTGTCGTGCTTTATTAGTTGTGCTGCACAGTGCGGGTGGATGGGTGGGGGCTGGCTGTGGTAGGAGGGTGGTGTGTGGTGGGGCAGGCCTGGCCTTCAGAGGTCCTCCTCAGTGGTGAAGCTGTCCGTGAGCGCCTCCCGTATGGTGACAGCCCTTCTGGAGGCCCGGTCCTGTGGGGGCACAGCTGCGGGCTGCTCATACTGGCCCCTGATGCGCTGAGCCTCAGCTTCCCAAGCAGCTGCAATGGGCTCGCCCTGCAGTTCGCAATAATTATGCAGGGCCACGCATGCGCTGATGACCTCCATCGCTGTGTCCTCTCCAAGGTGGAGGCGGGTAAGGAGGCACCTCCAGCAGGCCTTAAGCCGTCCAAAGGCCCGCTCAATCATCTGGCAACAGCGGTTCAGACGCCAATTAAAAAGCTGGCAGCGAGAATTAAGGGGCCCTGTGTAGGGGTGCATCAGCCACGGGTGGAGGGGATAGGCCGCGTCTGCCACGATGAGGACGGGCAGCTCTAGTCCCCCACCGTTGATGTTATTGGGGGGGAAGAAGGTGCCTGCCTCCATGCCCAGGTACAAGGCTGAATTCCAGAGTATGCAGGCATCATGCGCCCTCCCTGGCCAACCCACATAGCAGTTCTGGAAAAGCCCCCGGTCATCCACAAGGGCCTGCATGATGATAGAGTGGTAGCCCTTCCTATTGAGGTACTCTGCCGCTCAGTGGTCCAGGGCCCTCACAGGGATGTGTGTGGCATCCAGGATCCCCATGCAGTTCGGGAATCCCAGGGTTGCCATGCCGTCCATGGTGGCCTGCAGCTTCCCCTGTGTGACGAGGCACCGCAGCAGGATCCTGTTAATGGCCCTAGTGACCTGGATCAGGATGATGCCGATGGTGGCCAAGCCAACCCCAAAGAAGTGCACCACAGACCTGTAGGACTCTGGGGTAGCCATCTTCCACACGGCTAAGGCCACTCTTTTGTTCATGGAGATGGCCGGACGCATGGGGGTGTCCCTGCAGCGCAGCAGTGGGGTCAGTTCTGTTACCAGGTGGTCAAAGCTGGCCCTTGTCATTCGGAAATTGCACCTCCACTGGTCGTCGTCCCAGGTTTGGAGCACTACCCGCTCCCACCAATACATGCTGGTCTCCTGGGCCCAGACCTGGCGAGGCACAGACAGGGGGAGGGGAACAAGGGCAGCCCTGAGGCCCAGGGTGCTGGCAGCCTGGGGCACACCCTGATCAGCATCGGGGTCCCCGAGGAGAGTGTCCCCCAACAGGAGCATGCTCTGCAGGTGTGCAGCAGGCCTAGTGGCCACATGGTGCAGGCTAGGCAGCCAGGCATCGTCCATCCCTGTTGCTTGCAGAGTCCTGCTAGCCAGAATGGCCAGGGAAGTGAGATCAGGGCCAGCTTTTATAGGATTGGCTACCAACATGGCCATCGACATGGCCCAGGGAGGCGGCCATGTTGCCACACCTCCCATGGTGCCCTTACACTCAAGCGAAATAGCAAGTCCACTGTGTGGACATGCTATTTCGCTTCCAGCTTTTCCCCTTATTTCACCTGGATTTGTCGTTATTTCAATTCCGGTTATTTCAAAAAAAACATTCTTATTTCAAAATAACTTATTTTGAAATAACAGGTTACATGTAGACATAACCTTAGTCTTTAAGTGCCACAGGACTCGTTGTTTTTTTTTTTCTTCAGTTGAGGTCTACCTCTGCTCCTCTCATCCAACATTTACTTCAGGATGCTACATTTGACCTTTGGCAGCCACAAGGTGCTTGCATCAGGTATGTGTGCTACTGGGCTACAAAGCATGTTGACTGACATTGCACTCTGTGCAATGAAGTGGATAACCCCCTGTTTGATTCACTTGCTTTTGGTCACCTTCCTCCATAGTTTAACTCAGATTTTAACTCGGGATGCTAGGAAGATCTGAGCTTGAACTTTAATTTAAAAGCTTAAATTCTTGGTGGTTCAGCTTAACAAATTTGCTGGACTTATTAACTGAGATACCTAAGCCACTCATTACAAACAACACAGGACTCACTCTGCCAGTGCCTCTCATTCATTCTTCCTGGGACCACCAAGTTCCTTACCTTTTAGAACTATGTTTTCACTGCAAAGGTAACTCAGGCTTGTATCCAAGTGCTGCCCCTAAACTCCCCCTACCCCCAAAAGTCTCATACTAAAAATCAGTGGTGCTTTAAACCTAGACTGGTTGGCACAGCTAGGCTTGCTGGTTAGAGCCTGGATTTTGCTTTCCCTGGAACTTGTAACCCCTATTTTACAGTGAGGATGCAACCCAAACCATGTGAGTGCCGATAGTCCTCCAGTGCCTTCCCAGAATTTGCTGGGAAAGTATTATAACTTGCTGATGCACAATACTCTGCAGGATGTGTCCTCCAAAGTCCTGGTGACAGACACAGGAGAGCACAATAACTTTGAGTAGGGCTTTACAGTATTGCTACTGACATCCGTGTGCCACTCACCAGACTAACTCCAGAGTGAGAATTTGCCCTTTTGTTCTACAGCCCTGGCAGGGGCTATGCACCAAGTTTTATTGGGTGTGGGTTTTTTCTCCTTCCCTAAAATCATCCAGGTGTTAGGCACAATCCAGTGTCTAACCTCAGTATGGCAGGCACATTGCGCTAGGTTGGATACGAAGGTGAGAAAGTGGTCTCAGAAAACGTTTAAGGCTGTACCAGGTTGCTGGGGCTTCTGGAGATGTGCATACAGAAGTGAAGGAAAACTAGGTTGGGGGGGGGGGGGACAGCTTGAACCTCCAACCTAATTCTTCTGAAGAGGTATAACTCTACATAACCCTTAGCAACACAGTTGACTCCTGATCTGTCTTAACGGAAATCTGTACAGCAGCAAGACTGGGACAGCCCTACTCTTCACCCCTTGTCTGTCTTAAGGCAAACACAGCAGTGAGACAAATCTCTCCTACCCCATGGGCTGCTTCCTCAAAGGTCAGAGGCATTGCTGGCCAGGGGAGGGACCTGGGGCATGGGCCCAGGCCCCACCCCAGGCCTGCAGACCATGCCCCCAGCCTGCAGGCTCCACCCCCTGGTAAGAGACAGAGCCAGGTGCTGCCATGCCGCCGTGGGCAGCTAGGTCCTGCATCCCCGGCCGGGGCTGGGGCCGGAAGTGGCCGCAGGAGGCCAGGCCCCACGTCCCCAGCCGGGGATGGGCATGCCGCAACCGCGGGTGGCTGGGCCCTGGATCCCCGCCTGGGAACGGGGCCGCCATGGCTGCCGGCAGCTGGGCCCTGGATCTCTGGCCCAATTGGGCCGGAGATCCAAGGCACCAACACTGGGGTTCGGGGCACATGCCCCGGGTGCCCAGTGCCAGCAATGCCTCTGTCAAAGGTTTTCTCTTTGTGGATGAGTGAAGAGGAAGTCCTGCAGTAGTCAAAGCTCAATATCAGAGCAGGTTCAAATAGAAGGGGCAGAAAGAAACTGCATCATTTTCAAGTCTGCTGTATCCTCTTACATACTTAGGTCACACTAAGTTGGGATGTGTGGATTCCCCAAAAGTCACTGGCTCCTGCAACAGACTCCTGAAATGTCTGGGGCAATGCAGTCCAAAGTATCTGTTCCAGAAGAACTCTCTTTTGCTAATTCAACAAATAAATGTTTCTAAAATACATTAGGTGATTAGATTTAAATAGCTAGGTGTGACATGGTGTACCCATCCCTTTGAGGCTTCCTACTGGAGGCCTCACATCCTACCATGTCCTGTCCAAGAAAGGAAGAATGGGAATCTTTCAACTAGCCTAGGATGCAGCCAATTAGAAGGGATGAAGGGAGCAGCCAATCCATGCCCAACAGACCCATATAAAAGGAGCTGCAGGACAGCACAGAGGCTTGTTACTGGCTGGAGCCAGAGAAGTGAAGGTGGTGGTTCTCGTTGACTAAAGGACCTGCAGAACTTCAGACTGAAAGGCTGCTTGTAGGGAGTTGGTGAGGAAGAAGAAGCTTGTGACTGGCTGATGAGGAATCAGCACGGACAAGCATGGCCTAAGCATTTTTTTTCAGGCCCATTACAAACTTGTAACATAGGCCTCCTGCTACACACACAAGGTAATTGGGGTTGCAGCCTGCACTGGGCCCCCATGGCCTCCAAGCTCTGGTAAAGTATGACCCCCATGGGGGGCCTTGAGAACAAGGCCCGGAGGTAAGGGTGAAGACTGTGCTGGAGTTGTAGGAAAACCATTCAGCGAATTGTAGCAACAACACAGTTTTGTTAAAAAGACACAGCTGAGTGCTGCTATCTATAAGGTCCCTGTGCTGAAAGCCACAGCAGTGGATGGACCCCGCACCTGGTCCCCCTCCCAATAACCACTAAAGGAGTGGCCTGGATAGCAAACTGATATACCCCTGAAGGGAAAATGAATTGTTTCATAGCCCAGCTGGAGAACTGAGGCCAAAAAGAACCAGAGGGATAAAGAGTCTCTAACGAGAGAGCCCTGGAGGCCTGGCCCTACATGAAGACTAGGATTGTCTGAAGACTGAGGGATCATTTGAGAGTGGTGTCAGAGAGGGCCGAGAGACTCTTTGAACCAGGGTACTGTGGTAAGTCTCACTGAACTTACATCCCTACTGGGGTGCACATGTGTGACTTAGCTGGAAGGTGTGTCTCTGAAGACTCACTGAAAGACTGAGAGGAAGTACGGGCACAATCACTGGGACAAAAGGGTGCTCATGAGAGAATGACAGCCCACTACACAAAGACAGCCCTAATCAACATAGCCAAATATGTAAATACCAGACTGCCCAACCTGTAGCAGCAGTGAGTATCATAGAATCATAGAATCATATGGTTAGAAGGGACCTAATGAGATCATCTAGTCCAACCCCCTGCCAAAAAAAGCAGGACCACTCCCACTAAATTATTCCAGCTAGAGTTTTATCCAGCCAAGCCTTAAACATCTCCAAAGACAGAGATTTTACCACCTCCCTAGGTAGCCCATTCCAATGCTTTACCACCCTCCTAGTAAGAAAGTTTTTCCTAATATCCAGCCTCAACCTCCCCAGCTGCAACTTGAAACCATTGCTCCTTGTTCTATCCCCTGTTACTACTGAGAACAGCCAAGCTCCATCCTCCTTGGAGCATCACTTCAGGTAGCAGAAGGTTGCTATCAAATCCCCCCTCAGTCTTCTCTTCTGCAGGCTAAATAAGCCTAGTTCCTTCATAGGACTTGAGCTCCAGCCCCTTGATCATTTTTGTTGCCCTCCACTGGACTCTTTCTAATTTGTTCACATCCTTTTTGTAGTGGGGAGCCCAAAACTGGACACAGTATTCCAGATGCGGCCTCACCAGTGCCAAATAGAGGGGAATGATCACATCCCTCGATCTGCTGGCAATGCTTCTTCTGATGCAGCCCAGTATGCCATTGGCCTTTTTGGCAGCAAGAGCACACTGCTGACTCATATCCACCTTCCCATCCACCAGGACCCCCAGGTCCCTTTCTACAGTGCTGCTACTTAACTGATCGCTCCCCAGCCTGTAGCAGTGCATGGGGTTTTTCCGTCCCAAGTGCAGGACTTTGCATTTGTCCTTGTTGAACCTCATGAGATTTCTATTGGCCCACTGCTCCAATTTGTCAAGGTCTTCCTGAATCTTCTCCCTGCCCTCCAGCGTGTCTACCATTCCCCCCAGCTTGGTGTCATCTGCAAAATTACTGAGTGTGCAATAAATCCTATCATCCAGATCATTAATGAAAATATTGAACAGCACTGGCCCCAGGACAGACCCCTGGGGCACACCACGCATTACTGGTTGCCAACTAGACATGGAGCCATTGATTCCTATCCACTGAAATCGTTGATGCAGCCAGTTCTCTATTCACCTTACAGTCCACACATCCAACCCATACATCCTTAACTTGCTGATGAGAATGCTGTGGGAAACCGTATCAAAAGCCTTGCTAAAGTCGAGGTATATCACATCAACAGCTCTTCCTGCCTCCACAAATCCAGTCATCTCATCATAGAAGGTGATGAGGTTGGTCAGGCACGATTTACCCGTGGTGAATCCATGCTGACTGATCCTGATCACTCTATTTTCCTCCAAGTGTTTCAGGATGGATTCTTTGAGAAGCTGTTCCATGATTTTTCCAGGGATTGAGGTGAGGCTGACAGGTCTGTAATTCCCTGGATCCTCCTTTTTGCCTTTCTTGAAGAAGATAGGCACTATATTTGCTTTTTTCCAGTCCTCCGGCACCTCTCCCATTCATCATGAGTTTTCAAAGATAATGGCCAGCGGTACTGCTACCTCATCGGCCAACTCTGTCAGCACTCTCGGATGCAGATTGTCTGGCCCCATGGACTTGTGCACATCCAGTTTCTTTAGGTAGTCCCTAACCTGACCTGCTGTCACCAAGGGCCTCTCTTCTTCTCTCCAATCTGCCATGCCCAGTGTAGTGGGCTGGGAGCTAGCCCTGCCTGTGAAAACTGAAGTAAAAAAAGCATTGAGCACTTCAGCCTTTTCCTCATCTATCATCACAAGGATACCTGTGCTATTCAGTAAGGGACCTACACCAGCCTTGATCCTCTTCTTGTTATTGACATACTTGTAGAACCCCGTTAGCCGCAACTCCGATTGTTCTTTGGCCTTTCTGATTTTATCCCTGCAGTCCTGAGCAATGTCTTTATATACCTCCTTAGTCATCTGTCCAAGCTTCCACTTCCTATAAGCTTCCTTTTTCTGCTTTAGCTCAGTGCAGAGTTGTCTGTTAAGCCACACTGGGTGCCTTCCACATTTGCTGTTCTTTCTGCTCATCAGAATGCTATCTTCCTGTGCCCTTAGCAGAGTTTCTTTAAAATGCAACCAGCTCTCTTGGACACCTTTCCCCTTCAGATCAGCCTCCCAAGGGACCCTGCCCATCAAAATCTGCTTTTCTGAAGTCCAGGGTCTGCGTTTTGCTTCTTTCCTTTTTTCCATTAATCAGCATCTTGAACTCTACCATCTCATGGTCACTGCTGCCAAGGTTGCCATTCACTTCTATGTCCCCAATCAATTCTTCTCTGTTTGTGAGCAGCAGGTCAAGAGGTGCAAGGCCCCTAGTTGGTTCCTCCAGCATTTGTACCAGGAAGTTGTCCTCAACACTCTCCAAAAACTTCCTGGATTTCCTGTGCACTGCTATATTGGCCTCTCAGCAGATGTCAGGGTAATTGAAGCCCCCCATGAGAGTCAGGGCCTGTGATCTGGAAACTTCAGTGACAAAACAGCAGCGACGAAACAGCAGTGCTAGTAAAACTAGTAAAACAGCAGAGTATGGAAGATGCTATGCCAGAATAAACAGTGCATGGAATATTGTTGTAGAATAGATTATATATAAAGGAAGTGAGCATATGTGATTCCTCTATTTCTAGTAGTTGAGGCAAGGGGTAATCCAGGGCAAGGACATCGCTGGCCCGGGGAGGGACCCAGGGCATCGGCCCAGGCCCCGCCCCGCCCCGCAGGCCCCGCCCCCTGGCCGGGGGCAGGGCCGGAAGCCGCTGCGCCGCTGCGGGTGGCTGGGCTCCGGATCCCCGGCTGGTGACGAGGCCACCGCTGCCAAGGGCTGCCAGGCCCTGGATCCCTGGCTGGGGACGGTGCCGCCGTGGCCGCTGGCTGCTGCACCCCAGATCTCCAGCCCGACTGGACCAGAGACCGGGAGAGGAGTGGCCCCGCCAGATCCGGGGCACCAGTGCTGGACTTCGGGGCACGTGCCCTGGCTGCCCAGTGCCAGCGACGCCCCTGATCCAGGGGTTTCAAGCTCAAATCACCATGAGGGCATGAGGACTAGTAGAGAGCTACATGAGGATGAGCACATTAGCCTGAGGGCCGCACCACTGAAACCTTTCCCTACGGTAATATTGCAAATATCAGTAACAATGTTGTCATTGTGGGCTGCAAGAAATAGCTTTAGGGGCTGCATGTGGCCCTCAGGCCATGTGTTTGAGACCCCTGGCGTAATCATTCCTCTTCCTTTTACTTTCTTAGCTAGATCAAAGGTCTTCCCTATTTTAACATGTTAGTTTGAAAGTCAGTATCTAAATCCATTAGAAAACTAATTGAATGTCTAGACACTGCATGTGCTGAGTCGATGGCAATAACTTCAACCCTTACCTTCAGAGCTGTTGTAAAGGGTGTGCTAGATTCTCCTGCATTTAAAATACAGCTCTGATGTATATATTTCCTGAGCAATCTAGGTCACTTTGCCACTGCTTCAGTGCTTTGTAAATGGGGATGACATACCACTGTCTCACATGGATTGGGAAACGGCTGATTAGGGATGGATCACTTCTTTCCAAACTAAATAATTCTTTGCAAGAGAGGAGGAGCAGATGGTGATGATCATAATGAAGAAAGAGGTAATGCCTCATACCTTTTATTTCTTTCTCATCTTATATGGTTGTGAAAAGTGAACACACACAACAGCCCCAAAAGATGGCTCAGGGGGGTGGAAAGCAATTTAGATGGGTCAGAAAGCACAACTTACTGCTCCACAAACTGCAACATGTGTGGCCATGTCCATCCTCCATTTCAGAAGGCAGGATGGGGGGCGGGCAGCTGCATGCTGTAGTTAACATGAGGATCTGCTTCCTGTTGTGTTCACTTTTATTTAAACAATGTGTATAACTAAAAGCTCAGTGGTGACAACACCACATACCTGCAAAGCAAACAAGGAGTTCCGTGATACATTTAAAGACTAACACATTTATTTATCACATGAGCTTTTATTGGAAAAAAAAATCCCACTCTGTCAGATGCTTCACGATGGAAAACTTACAGAATGGGAGAAAAATAAATACAAGGAAGTGTAAGTCATAGGATCAGGCCAAACTGTACTTAAACAAATATATTACAGATCAAAGCTTTAAAGAGAAACTGTAGAATTGGAATTTGTATTTAGATTTGAAACCATTGCCTTAGGGTTAAATAAAGATCTTGGGGGTTGGGGGGGTTCTTATTACAACAGGTGATTTGCCCTCACCGCTCTCTATGTGCTGTTCTCCACTGTTCAAATTTAAACAACTGCATTCATTTTGCTGTAACAGTCTGACCTGATCCTATGTCTTACGTTTCCCTGCATTTATTTTCTTCCTGTTCTGTAAGTTGCCTATCTTCACGCATCTGATGAAGTGGGATTCTCTCCCACATAAGCTCATCCGATAATTAAATTTGGTAGTCTTTAAAAGAGCCACAGGACTCCTTGGGTTTTTTGGCTGAACTAGACTAACACAGATACCCCTTTGGAACATACTGGCATGATTCCCTTCAAGATGAAATGAACCTTTCAGTTCCATGGCATTCTGTTCTCCACTTGCAATCACCAATTTCCTACTTTGCTACCCTCTGATTCTTCTTTCCTTTGTTTCCCCTTCATTCTTCCTGCTCTTAAGATAGGCCAGGAGTCTGCAACCTGTGGCTCCAGAGCTGCATGTGGCTCTTTGGCTGTCTCCTTGCAGCTCTGGGCTCTAAGCCTCCCACCACCACTAGAGGACCCTGTGGGCAGCCTGCTTCTGGCTCCATCCCCTCTCCCCCCAAGGCCATCAGGGGATTCCACACAGGGGTTAAAGTATAATTTGGGGGGCTCTGGAACTCTCCTAAATTTCCAGGGCCCCCTCAGCAGGTCCGGCAGGCCCCCTCATGCAGGTCTGGGCCCCCCTCATGTACCCCAGCTATTGCCCCAATATCCCTTCCCCGTCCCCAAAATCCAGCCCCAGTCTCCAATACCCACTGCAAAATCCACTTCAGCCCCCAATACCCACCCCCAAAATCCACCCCTGCCCCAATACCCAGCCCCAGCCCCCAATATCCATTCCCCTTCCCCAATATTCCCCAGCTCCCAATACCCACCCCCAAAATCCACCCCCAGCCCCCAATATCCACCCCCTTGTCCCCAGTATTCCCCCAGCTGCAGCCCCCAAAATCCACCCGCCTGCCCCCACTACCCACCCCAAAGCGAGCCAGGCCACCCTAGCACTTACTGGCAGCCGCACACTAATCTGGGAGACAATCCCTCCTTCAGGCTGCACTTGGAAGGTTCTGCCTCCAAGCGCAGCCCGTGCATGCGCAGAGGAGCTGGGCATGCCCCCACCCCACTCTCCCCTGCCTACCGGAATGCAGCAGAACACTGTTCTGGGGCCCGCTGTTTTTAGAGGTCAGTGTTTAGGCCTCTAAAAATAGAAAATGGAACCAGAATGCTCTATTCCAGGTCCCCCTATTTTTAAATGGTGGGCCCCAGAACACAACGTTCCAGCTCCATTTTCTATTTTTAGGGCATCTGGAATGCTGAGCCCCTAACAATAGTGGGCCCCAGAACAGTGTTCCACCGTGTTCCACCATACTTTAACCCCTGATTCCACAGGCAGCCCATGCCAGGCTCTGGGCTCCCCACCACCACCAGAGACCCTAGGGGGGGCCCACTCCTGGTTCTGGGCTCCCCTCTCTTCTTCTGCCAGATGATCCTGTGGCAGGCACCCTGGCCCAGCTCCTGCCACCAGGTGGCTAAACACTTTGCAGCTCTCAAAACATTTAGTTATTGAAGGAATTTCAAAAATGACTCTTCTTATCTTTTGGGTTGCTGACATAGGCAATTCTGCCCTCTAACCCTCGGGCTGTCAGCACTCATTTGAAAATGCCCAACAGAAAATCCAGGCACTGCTGCAATCAGTTTCAGATCACAAAGAAATTGGTTATACACATGCCAAAATACCAAAGGAAAGGTGACACTACTGCCTCCTCATTGCTAGCAGTGGCATTACCTTACCGCTGTCTTTTCACACTGATAACATAAATATGTGCCAGGGAAACTTCTTGCTGCCCTTATCAAGAACTGCACTGGAAGCAAGATGTGTCAGCATAGGTCATGGCTGTGGCCTCAAAATAACACATCTCTCTCTATCGGAACATCTACGTTATCAGTCCTATGGCTTTTAATAGGACTTCCCTGAGGGATGGATGGGAAGCACCTGAATATCTTTGTGGAGCTTAAAATTTATAAAAGGACTGAAAATGACAGCAATAAAGAGGGGCTGGAAAGAGACAGATCAATGCTTCTTCATGCCAGTTGCATGGGCTGTGAAAGAACTACAAAAATTTATGACTAGGGCAGGAGGCAGTAGGCACTGACATTAATGGCTGCTGTTACAATGGAGGGAAATGGTGGGTTACTTACCAGTAACCGTCCTTTTTCGAGATGGGCTGCTCAGATTCATTCAGTATCAGGTGTCTAAGTGCCACAGCACATGATTGGCCAGATCTTCTCTCTAGCCTTAGCCTGTCAGGACAGGGTTGGTGGCTGCAGCCCTGCTCCTCCCCAGTTCCTACTAATCGCTAACTTTGAGTAGTGGGGAAAGCAGGAGGGACCTGAATGAATCCAAGCAGAAAAGGATGGTTACTGGTAAGTAACCCACCATTCTTCTTCGAGCACTGCTCAGATACATTCAGTATCAGGTGACTGCTAGCTGTACTGAGGAAGGTGGGCAGAGTTAGAACCTTATCCACCATCAGCACAGCTACCCACAAATGGCACAGTACCCCAAAATTGGGTGAAAAGTAGTTGGCTGCCAGGCACATGCCTGCAGAAATGCCACCAAGTGCAGGACCTTCAAGGGAAGGCATGCATGAAAGTGCCAAGGGGTCATTTGCCACTCTGTCAGGAGACTAGAACTCCAACAGGGGCAATCTCCAGTATATCACTGGGGGACTTCCAATATCACAATAGCAAGGGGAACATGCTTGTCACCAGCAAGACCATCTAGTGTAGGAGGGTTGCCCTTCCCTAGTAGAATTGACTCCTGAGAAAGCCAATCATGATATGGAGCAACAGGCTCCTACGACCGCAGGCGATGAGCAAGGATGGGATAATTGCCTCCCTTGCCACCTTAAACCGAAAGGGAGGTCAACTGGGTTAGGTTACTAACCAAGACTGGGGAAGGGAACACATCGCCCCTTGAGCAAGCTGAGTGGACAAAAGACCTTTCCTCAATGACATACTGGTAGGAGATGCCAAGGGTAGGATTGATAAGGGGTGCCCTAAAGAAAAGGCGTCTCACCTCCATATGGAAGATAACGTAGGAAGAAGAATAATGAGGAAGGAGTAGTTGGGGACCCCTCCCCCCAGCAGCTGATGTATGGGAGTGGATGGCTTGCAGGGGGAAGGGCCCCACGATAAGGTCTAGATGCTCAGCAGACCCGTCTCTGGGGCCCAAGAGCATCAGAGATGCTCCATCAAGGAGGTTGTCATAAGGAGAGAAGTGGGTAGCCTACAAGGGTCCTTCTTAGGGGTAATCCTTCAACTGGTTATAGTAGGAACAAAGGATCCTTAGGTACTCCCATCCTAGCATCACAAGGGAAGCGAAACGGCGGAGGTCATGAATGTTGAATGAATGGTAAATGAAAAACAGAGAACTGGAGGAAAGGTGTTAGGTTGTCCTGACCAAAGGGTCAGGGGAATGACCTGAGACAGGGGCAGTGAGAACCCATCATGGGGTTCTGGGAGGGCTTTATGCAACTTCAAGGCTAGGTGTGCATTTCTTTCCCCTGCCCCCATACTCTACTCTTCCGATACATGGACTAGGGAGAGATACTCTGAATTGAGGGAAGGGGTATTCGACCATCTCTATAGATGAGTCAGGTCCCCCTGAGGGTCATGCCCCCAAGCTCCAGGGTCGGAGTGTTTGTGGGGGGGGCACGTGGTTCGCAAGATATTTTCACTTCTCCTCTTGCGAGATATTCTCACCCTCACTTCTTTGGAGAGGCAGTCAACCTTCATAACACAGCTGGTTGACTCATCTCTAGTGGCGGGTGTAGGTGTTGGGTCCCAGCTACAACAGGCCAACTACAAGGGATCTTGCATAGTTCCTGATGAGGAGAGAAGATGACGACTTAGCCAAGATGCAAGGCGGAAGTGGTCTATAATGTCTGCTCTGAGAGGGGAGGGGTGTTAGTGGTGAACCTCCCCATGTTTTGGAAGGAATAAGGCTTGGGCAGGTCCCGGGTGGAAGAAGGGGATGAGAGAGCGAGAGAGACCCCCAGTAGAGAGGAGGCGAGCATATGGCAACCCCTACTTAGGGAAAAGGGGAAGCCACTGTGTCCTATAAGGAACACAGAGGGCAAGAGGAAGCATTATGAAATCATCACCCATAAGGTATTAGGCTCTCCAGCCTATTAAGGGTTCGTAAGTTCCCTCAGGAATGAGAGTTCTGCAGGCGAGCTACCCTGAGCTAAGGACCACTGGTCCTCAGATGGGTTCACTCTGGTGTATGAATACTGATGGTGGTTAGGTGCTCTATCCCCTACCATCTCCCTTTGTTGCAATTCTAGGGAGAAGGGGAGTACTCTAGAAAGATCAAGGCAGCTCCTAGACAGCTGTCTGGGTTTTTAGGGGAAAGTGACCCTTGCTTGGCTA
The DNA here is from genome assembly GCA_007922195.1 of Podocnemis expansa. NCBI lineage: Eukaryota > Metazoa > Chordata > Testudines > Podocnemididae > Podocnemis > Podocnemis expansa. The sequence goes on from ML682025.1 coordinate 3,825,319, forward strand.
GAGGGGGGCACCAGAGCAGAGGAGGTTCCAGTCGAGGGCTAAACTTGAGGTTTGCCTGTGGACCGAAGGACTAATGTGATGCAGTGAAGGTCCTTGGGGAGGAGGGGTAGGAGCTGAAAAGGCAAACCCCTATGGTGAGGCTCAAGGATTCCCTGGGCAAAAGGCCTAACATGAGGCTGAAAAGCATGACCTTGATATTAAAGGGGGGCACTGCCTGGGGAGGTGAGGCAGGGGAAGGTAGAAGACAAGGGGTATGAGCCTGCCCTTTTACCTGTCACCTAAGGAGCGGGGTACACCATCCTGCAGTAGTTTCCCCAAAATCTGTTGCAGGCCAAGACAGAGAAGGAGTGCTCTTGGGATAGCAACACGGGCACATATCCGTGACAGTGTGCCTGACTGGGAAAAGTTGGCAGAGGTGTAGGTATCCTCTGCTTGTCCCAGAGGGCTATAGTTTTTTATTGTGAGGGGGCATTACTTGCCCTCTTCTCATACCTCTATGACCCCCAGATTTCCACCAAGGGTCCAAGGGTGTATGGGACTGGAATCAAGTGCATGTGAAGAAAAGGTCTCCATTGCCAGGCCCTTACTTGACCCAAAGGGTATGGTAAGGGAAGCAGGAGACGCATCATTACCAGAGAGGGGGAAGAGGTGTCCCGAGGCTGATTGCAAGGGGGCATATAACAAAGTGTTTAGGGTACTGCCCTGAAGTTCAAAAGTTTGATGGAGGGAGAGGTGACCCTGTTGGGGTTGATCACCTATAACGATGGAAAAGGGGACCATCATCCTGTGGTTCAAAGGCTCCTAAAAAGTAGCCATTTCACTTGTGTGTAGGGAATGGGGGTGGGGAGACACAACGAGGACCCCTCCCCCAAGCGTTCGAGGAATCACGGTAGACTGGGAGAACACTGAGAAAGACTGTCCCTCTAAAAGGAGGTCCAATATGGACTGCTGTAAGCTCTGGGAGAAGCCAGAATCTCGAAACCAGGTTGCTTGGCACATAACCACAGCTGTAGCAATGCCGCGGCTGGCCATGCTTGAGGCATCCTACACCACTGTAAGGGCATCACATGAGGCCAAGGCACCTTCTTTGATGAAGGCATCCAAATCCTCTAAGTGTTCTTGTGGGAGGGAGCTGCTAAACACTACATAGCATCCCACGGGTCTAGGGAAAAAAGTCTTTTAACCAAGACCCGATGGCTAGCAATCTTCAACTGAAAGCTGAAGCTGACTAGGCCCTTTCTACCCATGAGGTCAAACCCTCTGGGACTGCTAGAGGACCAGGGGGTAAATCAGGGCAGCTCAGACTAGTGTGTCCCAGCAATGCGGAGGACACGACTACGAAGTGGGGGGGAGGTCGTAATGGTGAGTGGAGAAGGTAAGAATCCCAAGTTGAATAAGGGTTCCTGGTCTCTCTCGGGGGTGAGAGCCAGACCCAGCTAAGCAGTGACCCGGTGAAGGGGGTCAAAGCATGGTAGGGTCTTCTCTGTAAGACCCTGGCCCTTGGTTCCCAGCTGTAGTTGGGAGAAGAGACAACCACAGTACTACTGTGCCCTCACATGGGGCCATTGCACCGAATTGGGGTCCCTTCCCAAGGCCTCTGTAGGAGGTAATCAGCTTCAGGTGCGGTACCAGGAAGAACCCACTACCAGGGTCTCTTCAGTAAGAGGCTGGACCCAAGAAATGCACTCCTGGATCTCTTTGTGGTACTGAGCAAGGGTGTCAGTGCCATAAAGGTTGGAGCCTGCAGCTTCACAGTGGCTTTAGGTGCTCACCCCAGAGGGGAGGGCCAGAAACGGTGCCAGCACTTTGGTGCCAGAGTTGACCCCGAGCGCGCCTACCTAAGTTCTGCTGGGGAGCAGTGCTGAGAGGGCTTTGGTGCTGTCTAGCATGTGGAGCTGTTGCGAAAACGCGGAGTTCAGATGCTCTGGCCCTTTCTTCGGAGAGGGGGTGCCAGCTAGAAGCTCACACAGTGCGAGACAGTGCTGAATATGGTGCTGATCACGGCTCTTTGTTCACAGCCAGAGAGCAGCACCAAGAGGGCTCCGGTGCCGAGGTTGCATGCGGTGCTGCACTGGAAGCCTATCATGGCTTTTTATTCATAGCTGGAAAGCAGCAATGAAAGGCTCCGGTGCCAACCAAGCATGCAATGCTGCATTAGAGCCGATCGCGGCTTTATTCACAGTCGGAAAGCAGCAACGAAAGTTTCTGGTACCAACCAAGCACATGATGCCGAGTTAGGGGCTGATCGCGGCTTTATTCATAGCCGAAGAGCAGCGACAAGAGGGATCTGGTTCTGAATGAGCGCACGGTGCCAAGTTGGAGGCTGATTGAGGCTTTATTTCATAGCCGGAGAGCGGTGCCGAGAGGGCTCCGCTGCTGACAAAGCACGCGGTGCCAAGTTGGAGGCCGATCGCAGCTTTTATTTATAGCCAGAGAGCAGTGATGAGAGGGCTCTGGTGCTGACCAAGCACGCAGTGCTGGACTAGAAGCCAATCATGGCTTCTGGTAAATCTTTGAATGTGGCGGACATACCCAGCATCAGCTGCAGGGTCCATCTCCCTGACTTCCTGAGTCCTTCATTTAAAAGATCTGCAAATGGAGCAGAATTCACCCAGTGAAGCTTGCCTAGGCATTTAAAAGCACTTCCCATGGGGGTTGTCCCTCAGGAAGGCCTTGCCACAACTCACAGAGGGCTTCAGCCCCAAGCTGGTAGGCGGCAGGTGGGAGCAACTCAGGTTTCAGCAGGAAGGACTTGGTAGGAGCGCTGCAAAGTCCACAAACAGATTCTTTCAGTGAAAACTTCTCATAAAAACCGAGCGGACAGACAAGCACTTGCATAAAGCAAGAGCAGGCTGTTCCGTAACAGTCGCTGAGGGCAGAAGAAAAGGAACTGGGGAGGAGCAGGGCTGCAGCCATATATATGGCTAGGGGGCGGTGGCTGCCAGCGTGTCCTGACAGGCTGAGGCTAGAGAGAAGTTCTGGCCAATCGTGCACTGTGGCATGTAGACACCTGATACTGAATGTATCTGAGCAGTGCTCAAAGAAGAATGTTTGTGCCAGAGGTGACAATACAATAGAGATTTACCACAGCCTTGAAGAGTCTCCTACAGCAGTTTGGTAATTGAAGCGTGCAGAGTGACATGAGCTGTATGCTGCCTTTAGTAGCAGAGTGCTTAAAGTGAGGGGGACCTAGTGGAAATTAAACAAAGGCTTAATCTGGTTAAACCATATGGCTTTGTAAGTGAATCACACTGTTTTGCAGATGACTTTCCCTTCAGGGGTGCAGCTATGTGCAGATAGATTCTCAAGTACACCTTCATGGCCCCTCTCCCTCAGGTTACCCACCTGGGATATTCAGCCCCTCTTACTATACCAGTTGAGACCTTATAACTTTAATGTATTTACCCCTACACTCCTGTGAAGGGAAGTGTTATTACTTCATGTCACTGTGGAGGATTTGAGAGACTGTGATTTGCTGTAGACTGTAGCAAACAGGGACCTGAACCTACATTTTCAAAGTCCCAGGTTAGAACCCTAATCACTGGAGAACCCGTCCTCTCCTCATTATGAGAAGAGTTTATGCACCTGTTTGCTTTCATCTTATGATTAAAAGAGGCTTGAAGATTCTTTTTCTTTTAATAGATGTAAGGCAGGCTTAGGAGCTGTGCCTGACAGCTGCTGAGGGGGGAGCAACTAATTTGCATGGGTCCTGTATTAGCATGGATACAAAGAGCACAATTAGCTGATTAGCATACTGGATACACTGGGGCAAAGCATAGTGGGTAATAGTATTTGGGGTTACTTTTCTCACAAATCTATCAATAGCTGTAATTCTACTAAAGGGAAATATGAAATACTATCCTTGTGTAAACTGCTACTCTCTGTTTCAAATCTGTCTGGGTTAGTTAAAGGGTAAAAGCCACCCTTACTTAAAAAAGATTTGTAAGAAAGGCTCCTGCATGTTTTCAGCCTGAAAGACTGAAAAAGTAGAGGAAGTGGATTAGTATTGTTTCTATTGTAGTAATGCTTGGGGTATCTTGCTCCTTTCCTCTCTTGTATATTCTGTATTTTGTTATAGAGGTAGTTGATTAATCAGTTATTGAAGATTAACAGAGCTGATAATCAGTAAGCTAGGAAGAATTTTTTCTCTCTGAGCTGGAAAGGAGCAGTAATGGGGTGAAGCTAGTTAATGGTGAAAGTAGCAAGCTAGGCAGTATGAGGGACCAGAGAGTAGTGCTGGCAGGCAGTGGGCAGAGCCAGCGGACTGTGAGAGTAGCCAGTGGTGAGCTGGGCAACATGAGGACTAGAGGACAATAACAACAGACAGTGGGCAGAGCCAGCACACAGCGAGAGCAGCCAGTGGCAAGCTGGGCGACACAAGTGAAGAGAGGGTGGCACCAGCGGGCAGAGCCAAGGAACCAGTTCTAGAGGATGGAGTGAGTGACTGGTAGATGGCGTCAGTGGACAGCTGTTGTAAAAGACACTCCTTACGTACCTTAGGGTTGGTTGGGAGCCGAGTGAGCACTGATTCTCCAGATCAGTGCCAGTTTTGCCATTAAGTTTGTATGTTTAGTTATGCGGTGTGGGTTATTGGGAACTTTGCTCTATGCTAAGTTTTCTAGATTAGTGCTGATCTCTGTTATTTGGCCTTTGCATTTTTGTTTTACTGCTATTAAAAGCTCTGTTTCCTACACTCAGACTCGTGCTTGCAAGTGGGGAAGCCTTATCCTTTGGGGTGCCCATGGCACAGTGCAGGATTCCCAGAGATCTGGATGGGGGCTTGAGCCAGTTGGTGGTGCTGCATCATTGGGAAGCCCCTAGATATAGAACCTGGCCCTTGTTCTGCCAGCCTGCCCTGGCAGAAGGGTTACATAAAGTAAAATTGTGATTTTTTCTTTTCTGCTTGTGTTCTACATTAGGAATTAAATTACATTTAGCTATGTGGACAGCTGATGAGCAGCTAATAAGATTATGATATTGCGGGTGTCAAGGAAGTGAAACCTGAGCAACTGAACAGGGAAACATAGTGTTTGCTTTCACCAAGGTTTATTTAACTCAGGTGCCTGTCAAACAGCTGGCGGGAAAGGGTGTCTGAAAGTTTTACCACCGGTGATGCTGAGAAAATTCATGTTCTTCTTTGAGCACTGCTCACATCATTCAGTTACAGGTGTTTACATGCCGCAGTGCACTGTAGCTTGGAAAGTCTTTAGCCTTAGCCTGCCAGGTCAGGGCACGTGGCCAACACCCCCTCTGTGATGCCATTGCGGCTATATAGGCGACCATGACCCTGACCCTCCCAGTTCCCTTTTCCGCCCTCAGCAACGGTTTTGGATCAGCCAAGAAACTTGCGTAAGCAAGTGTCTGTTACCCCTTTTCTGAGAAAATTAAAATGCTGGGCTTTAAACTGTCTCCAGAGTGTTCTAAAGCATTTCTCTTGACAATCCTCATGAGAAATGCCTCGCCTGCCTCAGTGAGTCACACTTTGTGGTGAACTGCTCTATCTGCCAGTCCTTTAAATGCAGGACTCACAAGGACAGAGAGCAGCACCTACGCACCCTCGCAGAGGACCACGTGCCTGCCTCTGATGCTGCCATAACCAGTAGTGCTCTGCCGATGCCCTGGGCTGCTCCTGCACCGGAGCTCACCTGACACCGACCCCCGGTGCAGAGCTCAGAGCCGCGGTCAGCATTGTCAGCGGTCCTGTCATGGCACCTCTCACCTCCGGCCCCACATTCCCCCTCATCTGAGATGGGACTGGGACTGTCTTCGGTGCTGTCGACTCTGTGAGCCCTAGTGATGGCACGGGCTCTGTTCCAAGACCCTGCTCTGGTGTCAGTGAAGAAAGCCAGGATGATGAGTAAGCCGGCTCTGGCACCGGGGGGAGCTGTGAACACAGGAATCAGCACCACCCCCGAGCCCAGAACCATCCAGCCCCTGTCCAGCGTTGCTAAACAGTACTGATGATCACTCCAGTGGTCACTCTGATTGGCACTCATCCTGTGAGCCCTTGGTGCCGTGCTGGCAGGACCCTAGAAACAGATGTCCAGCTCGTCCTCTTCATCGTCTCCAACCGCTGGCCGCTCCCATGATTCTCAAACCATCTCCAGTACTGGAGAACGGATGGGTAAGCATCATCAAAAATGCTCCGTGACACCTGTACCGAGGAGGAAAACAATCCTAGTACGGAGGCTGAGGCCCGGCTCTTCCCATGCTGCCAAGACTTCACAGGTTGGCAGGGGTCTAAGTTCCCTTTAAGGTGCGCGGCTGCACACAAAAAACCCCAATGCTGCGCAGGATTTCGTCATTCCTGTGCATGCAATGGAGAAGGCAGGTCAGGCATGAGGCTGAGGGTAGGGCTGGCGAGGAGTCGGCCAGGGGTGCAGCCAAGAATGGCTGCGGGGGGGGGGGGGGGCAGGGAGAAAGCCCCAGGGTCGGGTCCGGTCAGGTCGGGCTGGTTGGCGGCGCAGCCACAGACCCAGAGGAGGCAGCAGCAGGCCCTGGGTCCAGCCCGGACAGCGCCACAGCACAGCTGAGGCTTGGCCGTGTGGAGAGGCCCAGGATAGGGCTGGCCTGGAGTGGGCAGGGGGTGCAGCCAAGAATTGGCTGTGGGGAGTGGAGGCTGGGGGGGAAGCCCCAGGGTCAGGCCGGGTGGGCAGTGCAGCCAGAGGAAGTGGCAGGTCCCCAACAGGCAAGCTGTGGAGTGGGGGATCTTCCCTCAGCCGCTGGGGATCGGAGGTGATCACATGCACACACTGTCCAATCATAGCTCAGCACACATCAGGCCTTTTCACCAAGAGCTCAGGTATGGATTGAATGTGAAGCCTATTGCCAAAATGTTCACTGGATAGCTTACTTGATAAAAATGTTGTTTTTTCTTTTTTAACCTTGGGATTGTGGGTTCAAGACCTTGAGAAGGCGCTTTTATTTTCGGCCCTCGCGCCCTACAAAACAGCTAAATTGGGGAGAAAAATATAAGGATACTAATAAAATGAAGGAAAATAAAGTCGACCATAAATAAAATTACTGAGGGGGACCAATTAAGTAAAACCACTAAAGGGGCAGGTTTGAACTGGACAGAAACAATTTAGGACTTTTTTTTTTAACTGTAAAAATGGGCTGCTGCTGTAGAAAATGAAAAATGAGAAATGTGTTAACTGTCTTTTTCTATTTTTTGGTACTTTTCAAGTTTACATTTGAAAATTTAGTTTTTTAACTTTAGTCTCTTGAACAATAATGAAAGGGTCATGAAAAATTTTCATTTAATGAAAAAATCCAGTTTTTGGTAAAAGAAAACATTTTGGTAGTTTTCTTTATTTTAAAATAATTTAGAAAACACATGACTTTGCCCAGTTTTAATGCTGCATTCATTAATCGTTACCCATTTTCCATGACATAATGGTAATAACAGTTACAATTAATACCAAGTAATTCTCCACGTGTCCTCCTTTTCGTACTTCCCTATGCTTTCTGTGCTTTGGTATCTGGTAACCCAACCCAGACACCATGTGTCGCACATAAACCTTACTATGTTGTCTGTCCTGCTCTGTGACTGATCTCCAGGGGTGAAGCATGTGTTCATTCTGAAGCTACAGAGCCTGGCTCTTTAGTTCAAGCTGTGGAACCTGGTGCTCAACACCTTGGATGTCCCTGGTGCTTGGACAAGAAATACAACAGCTAGGATCCAGATTGAATATGACTTTGGTCTTGAGTTATTTGAAAGCCGTAAATTGGTTTCTTTGGATTGTAGAGCAATTTGCGTAAATGCTAAGTAAATTAGGTCATTTCTTTTTCTTAATAAAAAATAACTTTAAATAACAGCTCTTATTAGTTTTTCATTGTTCTAGATTTTTCAGTGAGTTTTGTCACATGAGTTTGCACACACATTTTATTCAGAAAAAGTTTTGCACATGGGTTGAAAATTTTAAACACAAGCCACCAAACCTTAGAGGGAACATTGGCAGGGGTCACTCCTCCCTGTGCTGTACTGTGATCAGCAATTCTTTCAATGAATGGTCACACAAATGGCTAGATGCAACAGTCGATGATAGTTCAACTTCACGGTAGTGTTCAGCACCGTCTCCACCCTGAACCCCGGACTCCTCAGATATTTCTTACAATGAGCCCAACCTGGACTCTGCACAGTGTAATAGATCTTGGGCCCCTTCATCATCGTCCCCAGACAAGCATATCTTTTGAAGGCCCCTTGCCTATAAGAACGACTCCCGTGCCCAGCAGGACTTACTCTGCCACATGGCAGCAAACTTGAACATAGAACTAGGGATGGTCCAGGAAGAAACTGACCCTCTCTTTGACATAAGGGACGTTGCCCCACCAGCCAAGGTGTCTGTTCCCCTTCACGAAGCGGTGTACAGAATTGCCAGGGTGCGTTGGCAAACCCCATCTTCAATTCCACCGGCGTCAAAAGCAGTGGATTGCAAGTACCATGTCCCTTCGGACAAATTCCATTCCTTTTCCAGCACCCCATGCCGGGATAACTGGTGGTGGATGCAGTCAGCCAGAAGGAGAGACAGGGCCAACCAAGCTCTACTCCTTAGAATAAAGAAACTAAAAAGCTTGACTTGCTGGGCAGAAAAGTCTATGCCACTGCAGCCATACAGTTGCATATCTCGAATCATCTAGCCCTTATGGTGAGATACGTCTTCAACCTGTGGAGCACCATGCAGGGGTTTCGTGACCTTGTCCCCAAGGACCACCTCAGGAATTATGAGGCAGTGGTTGAAGAAGGGGCCTTGGCCTCTAAAGATTCTCTGATGGCTACTTGGGATGCATTGGACACAGCCTCACGTACCATGGCATCTGCCATGGTGATGCGCTGTTCCACCTGGCTCCAGGGCTTGGGCCTGTCCCCACAGATGCAGCTTATCATCCAGGATGTACCATTCGAAGGCCCTGGCCTCTTTGCTGAGTCCACAGATGCCAAAGTGCACGGCATGAAGGACTCATGAGCCACTCTTAGATTGCTGGGAATGTACACTCCGCAGTCTACTCAACACTGTTTGAAACCTCATCAACTCTTGCAACAGTAGCTGCAACAGTTAAAGCAGTAAGTCCAGATGCAGAGTTCCTTTCCTCGGTCCTACCAATACTCCTAACAACAACTCGGGGACTTGGATAAGGACAAAGCCCACTCGAGCAAAGATGGGAAGCCCCATGCCTCACAGTCCAGCAGACACTGGCAGGGTACCAACCGCTTGATGGGGAGGAAGCAGCGCTTTTGACAGTTACTGTGAGGGCAGTGAATGCACAGCCTTGACCCCAACCTTTGCCAACTGCCTACACCACTTTGTGCATCACTGGGCCAAAATCACAACTGACCAGTGGGTCTGCAAAATGGTCTCAGAAGGGTATCACATACAGTTCTGAGCAGCCCCTTGGGCCAGAAAATCACCCCCTCACCCAAACCTCAGGAACCAGGAACTAGATCCCCTGCTCAAGAGGGAATACAAGAAACTCCTCTCCTTCGGGGCCATAGAAAGGGTCCCAAAGCTGGAGCGGGGAAAAGGGTTCTATTCCCAATACTTTTAAGGTCCCCAAACCCAACAAGGACTTAAGACCCATTCTAGATTTCAGAGCTTTAAACAGACACATAAAGAAAATAAAGTTCTGCATGGGTTTCTCTGTCAGATCGTCCCATCTTTGTCTCCCAGGGATTGGTTCATAGCCCTCGATCTAAAAGATGCTTACTTTCAAATAGCAATATGTCCCTGCCACAGGACCTACTTAAGGTTCATTGTGGGGGGAAATCACTTCCAATTCACATCACTCCCTTCGGGCTCTCTCTGGCCCGCAGGGTGTTCACAAAGTCCATGGCGCTGGCACAGCATTCCTGCGCCGGCAGGGCATAAAGATTTACCCCTACCTGGATTATTGGTTAATACACGGGGAATCAAGAGCTCAGGTAGAGCGCTATGTCAGAGTGATAACCCACCTGTGCGGGTACCTGGGCCTCTGCATAAATTGAGAAAAGTCAAAAATCTGCCCGTCTCAAACCATAGAGTTCATAGGAGCTCTCTTAGATGCTCGCAAGGGGAGGGCTTCCCTGGCCCCCTCAAGATTTCGGTCCATCTGCACCATCATTATGGAGTTGCAGGAGTCTCAAGTGACCACAGCCCCTTGCTGTCTACAGCTGCTCGGGCACATGGCAGTCTCCACCTCCTTGATTCGGATGGCACGCCTAAGAATGAGGCCCCTCCAGGTCTGGTTCTCCACAGTGTTCTGCCCGCAGAGAGACCTCATGTTCAAGGTACTGTCGGTCCCACGAGACATCCTGGGGACACTACAGATTTGGAAGGACCCCCAGTTTGCCATGGGGGGAATACCCTTCGAAACACTAAGGCCCTCGGTGACATTGATAACCAATGCCTCAGACTCGGGGTGAGGGGCCTACATTTCAGGGGTCCTTTCCACCCAGGGACTGTGGTCGCATGCAGACAGCCTTCTTCACATAAATGTGAAGGAACTGTGAGCCATCCGATTGGCTTGCACGACCTTCCTGGACAGGGTACAGGGCAAGTTGGTCCAGATTCTAACGGACAACACCACAGCCATGTTCTATACGAATCGGCAAGGAGGTGTCTGCTCCCCGACTCTCTGCAGGGAAGCGTGCAAACTTTTGGACCTAGCCCTGAAATACGATTTCACCCCGGTGGCAGCACACCTACTGGGTGTGGACAACAGGCTGGCAGACTTGCTCAGCAGAAATCCACTAGTGAATCACGAGTGGTTGATCTACAATATGGTGTTTTCTCACCTGGTAGAAAAATGGGGAACACCCCAAGTAGACCTGTTTGTGACATGGCAGAACCGTAAGTGTCTGCAATTTTGCTCTCTCAGGGGTCGGGAGGAGGGGTCACTCAATGATGCCTTCCTCATCACTTGGTCAGGACCCCTAATGTATACCTTCCCACCGATCCTGTTGCCACAGTGTCCTCCTGAAAATCAGGTTGGATGGAGCAAATATGATATTGATAGCTCCGGACTGGCCCAGACAACACTGGTTTTCGCTCTTACAGGACCTATCCATAGAGACTCCTCTCTGCCTCCCCTTGTTGGCGGACCTCCTGACACAGGACTCGGGGTGCCTGTGGCACCCAAATCCAGGTCACCTCCACCTGACAGCTTGGAGACTCTCTGGCTCAGCGAGCAGGAAAGACTCTGCTCAGACAAGGTTAGGAAGGTCCTGGTTGGTAGTAGAAAACCATCCACCAGGTCCACATATACAGTGACATGGAAACATTTTCCAACTGGGCTCAAGGTAAAGGAGTAAACCCCATACAGGCTCCTTTACGCCTACTCCTTGATTATCTGCTAGACCTTAGAGACAAAGGTCTTTCTCTTTTCTCACTGAGAGTCCACCTAGCAGCAATCTCAGCCCGCCATGAAAAGGGTGGACGGTGCCCCTGTTTTCTCCCACCCTATTTCCACTAGGTTCCTGAAGGGATTCAAAAGGCTGTTCTTACAACCCCATGAACCCATCCCTCATTGGGACCTGAACGTGGTGCTCCAGGCACTAACGGAGCCCCCATATGAACCCTTCGATGCATGTACCTTACTGGTCCTTTCCTGGAAGGTAGCCTTCTTAGTAGCAAAAAAAACAAGGAGTTGTGTGGCAGTTCAAGACTAACAGATTTATTTTTCACATGAGCTTTCATGGGAGAAAATCCCACTTCGTCAGATGCTTCGAAGATGGGTGAACTTACAGAATGGAATGGCTAGAAGGGTCTCAGAGTTGAAGGCCTTTTCCTCAGAACTCCCGTATATGAGGTTCTTTCCCAAAAAAAGTGGTACTGCAACCACACCCCTCTTTCCTCTCCAAGGTAGTTTCTCCCTTTCACCTAAATCAGGATATTTGCTTGCCATTGTTTTTTCTGGATCCTCAGGTTACGGAGAACCAGAGGAGATGGCACACTCTGGATGTGAAAAGAGCACTCCTAACATACACTGAGTGCATGCGTCTGTTTCACAAGACCTCCCAACTCTTTGTGGTGGTCGCTGAACACAAAAGAGGTCTTCCAGTGTCCTCACGGTGCATTTCTAAATGGATAGTAAATTGCATCAAAGATTGCTATGGAAGGTCGAATATGCCCCTTCCTGGGACTGTTAGGGCTCATTCTACCAGAGCCCAAGCTTCATCAATGGCCTTCCTCACCAAGGTCCTGATCCAAGACATCTGCAGGGCAGCTACATGGTTGTCCATGCATACGTTCATGATGCACTACACTATTGTCCAACAAGCTAGAGAGGATGCCGCGTCGGGCAGAGCTGTACTCAGCATGGGCAGACCATGACTCCTCCCACCATCCTTCGGTATGTCTAGCAGTTATCTGTAACTGAATGATGTGAGCAGCGCTCCAAGACCAATGGCGGGTTACTTACCGGTAACTGTCCTTCTTCGACATGGGCTGCTCACATACATTCAGGCCCCTCCCACTGTCCCTGCTAACAGAGTTGGCGAAGGTATAAGGAACTGGGAGGGTCGGGGTCATGGTCACCTATATAGCCACAGTGGCGGCACAGAGGGGATGTTGGCTGTGTCCTAACCTGACAGGCTAAGTTTAAAGACTTTCCAAGCTACCATGCGCTGCGGTGTGTAGATACCTGTAATTGAATGTATGTGAGCAGCCCATCTCAAAGAAGGACGGTTACTGGTAAGTAACCCACCATTTAAGTTCTCTTCTCTTCTTGGGGATCTCCAAAAATGGCTGGCTCAAAGGCCTGTGGCGCACCAAGCTGGCTTTTGATTTTGTGCCCTGGGCAGGTGGATGGAACCCAGCCTCTGCTCTGGACCAGCTCACCCCAGAGGTGCGTGAGAGAGCAGAGTCTGCCTCATAGGCTGGCCTGCTCTTTCCTTGTACACAGAGTGGCTGGCTTGGGGTAGGGGCAGGAGCATGGGGTCCGGCTTCTGGGTCGGCCTGCCCCGCCTCCCGGCACCTCTAACCTGCAGCGCCCTGAGCCAGTGCCTCACTGGCTCATAGGAAGAGCTGGCCCTGTCTCCAAGCAAAATTCAAGAACTGCTTTGAGTAATTTTAGAAAAGAAAATGCTCTTTAAAAACCAGTCCAACTAATCAAACCTTTCAGGTTGTTTCTTTACAGTTTTGTTTCTCATTGCTGATGACCTTTAAATGGCTCATCCAGCCTTAATCCAATTAGATTCTTTGTATGGATCATCATGGAAGCTCTCAGGGCTTTGGCCTTCCATCTAATCCATGCCGTGCATAGGGGCTAGGCATGAAATCCTGTTGATATTATTGTTTATAACCACAGAAGTCACCTCTGTACTGTAGGGGTAGGAGAGTAGAGTAATTTTGAATTTCTATAGTGGAGGGCAATAGAGCCCTTCTCCTTGTAGGTTATTGTTCAAATCCAGCCTAGGTCAGTCCTGTGGGAAAAGCAGAAGGAAACAGACTGGCCAAGACATGGAAGGGAGGGATAGTGGTAACATCCAGACCTTCTCATTACTGCATTTCATCAGGCATCTCCTGCCCTGGAAAGTCACAGTTCAATCTGATGCAACAGGCTTTGTCTTCTCCTGGGACTGAAGTCATAATATCAGCTGTGTGAAGCAATGTGACTCTTTGCCTTGACTAGGTGCTCTGGCTTTTCTCTCTCTGGATCCCTCCCTTACCTTTCCACAAGCAGGTTTGTTTCTCTCACTTCCTGGTTCCCTGCTTTCCATCATTTGTCAGGTCATGTTAACAGTTTCCATCCAGCTCATCTCTGAGATGGCAGGTTGTTCTTCCCACAGCTTTAATGATCTTTAATCCTCTGGGACTATTTTAGATGCTGAGTCCCACCTAGCACCATGTGCTGTGGTCAGGAACTGGAACTGAGATATTCTCTCCTTTTAACCACATGAGCGTGTATCTCGGATGCCAGACTGGACTCAGCAAAAGAATGCCCCTATCTGCTCATCTGACCAGCAGACTGAGGTGCTAATGGCCACATCCTGTTGTTCAGTAGCTGGACTAATTTTAACTCCCGTTATCACAACTTTCTTCCCTAGGGACAGTTTATATGTACAGCCCTGCAAATCCATGGGTATCTGCTGCAGATCCGTGGGTATCTGCATCCGCGGGTGTGGATAACCACAGACCCATTGCTGCGGATCAACTCATGGATGCAGCTTCTATTGTTACCTTATCACACTGCGATCCATTGCTGAAACTGCTGCACTGTCTGTCTCGGCAGCATGCAGAGGAACGAGGAAGCGCTCTGGCCAATCCTAGATTGTGATCTGCTAGCCAATCAGAGTCTCAAGGTGGGACTTGGAGACTCACTGCTGGCCTTTGATTGGCTCATTACCCTACCCACTTCTTCCTTTTCTTGCTTCCCATTGGCAAGCCATTGCTGTCAATCAGAGATTTCATAGGTGGGCAAAAAAATCTGATTGATAGCACAGCATGCGAACCACAAACAAGAAAGGAAAAAGTGGGTGGGACCCATGTGGGGAATGAACCAATCAAAGGCTGAATAGTTGTGTGTGAGCCCAAGCTCAGTTGCAGCTGCAGTTACAGATGCAGCTAAACCCTGGCATGCAGATTTTGGATTGGATTAATGTTATCACTGAGCAGTTCCACATCAGCCTCCTTATCCCAAAACAACCCTTTCCAGTATAGATGTGCCCAATGAGGATGCAGTTATGCCTGCTTTTTTTTCCTTCTTCTTCTTGCTTTTATTTAAAACAATAGAAAACCACAGACAGATCCACAGAGGTGGACCCCAGGCTCCAAGAAGTTCCACAGCCCAGCTGTGAACATTGCACCACAAATGACATCCTATTGATGCTGGCCTGTTACAGGGTTAATCTTTTTCCTGTCTAGTACACCACCAAAGATGTCTGTCTTGAGCCATTTGTCAGTATACAGAGCACTGAAGGATTCTAAGCAGCTCTGAGCACCCTTCTCTACCCTCAAACTGCCCTCCCCCCCGCCACTTCTGCACACCCATAGCCCTTGTCTTTTGCTAATAGCAAATTACAGGAAGACATGCATGGAGCTGGCCCCTGGGGTCTCTTTTTTTCCCCAAGGTAAATGGTGTGTCAGAGCACTGGGAGCATAAGGCAGGGCCCTCTGCAGTTCTGCAGCATCCATGTTTGTTCAACTGCTGTATAGCCAGTGGCCACTGTAGAATGACTGCAGTGCTGGCTGGAGATTCCCCCTGACCCCTCTCCCCTTCCTTTTTAAGGCAGTGGAGCGAGTGAGGGCCTGATACTGCAGTACATTGAGAACAGAGTCCTTTACCCTGGTGCAAATGGAGTGTGAAACCCTACCTTGCTGATCTGGCAGTTGCTCAAATCCACCCTGCAAAGGTATAAATAACCGCACAGTACCCAATCAGGGAGCGTTGGACCCCTAGTCCCCACAGTAGCCAAGGAGGTACAAGCCTCCCCTCCCCCTAGGAAACAACAAGGAGGTTTGTGGCCCCAACCCTGGAGTTCTGCTCTGATATTGGAAAGGCATTTTATCAAAATGCCTTAGGGGCTGCTTGGGTTTCTCCTTCCATTTCTTGCTGAATGTCTGGAACAGTCTTAGCTTCCCCCTCCTCAAGCTCCAGCTGAAATTCTCTCCACCCCGTTCAAATGCCTTCTCAAACTGGCTTGTTTGCAGAGTCTTTTCTGTGCTAAGCAGCCCAGCACTGCCTTTGCATTTGAAATGAATGCTCTACTGTCTGAATGGCTGGCCTGTGTTTTTGTCCGTTTGAGTTGGATTGCAAGGGCCAGACCTTCAAAAGAGCCTCTCTTCTGTTCTACCATCTAAATGAAGTAGCCAGATTGTCAGAAGTGTTCTGCAATGGTGCCTCAACGGGAGATGAGCTCATTTGAAAATTACATCCTGGGTGATGTAGGACTCCATCTCTGTGTGTGCTAGATACGATGGATGTTTATTGTGCTATCTTAATAACACTGGCATTTGGGCTGTTCTCCATCTAGAACTAATATTGCTTTAATATCATATTGTATAGCTAAAGCACTGGACAAGTCAGTGTCAGGTATAATCTGTGATGTATTTTACAACATAGGCGACGGAGCTGATCTCAGATACTCTGTATCAATCTTCAAAAGCTTGGATGCCTGCATAAATGGGTTAAATCCTGTGCTACCACCTGCTAAATGGCTGGGCACACTGCACATATGCTGAGAGACCTGCTAAAATATTGCTGGCCTTCTGGCAAAGCTACTGTGCCCTATACCGCCAAGCAGAGCTAGCCCATGTCCAGTGTAGGAAGAGGGGGTCATTGCTTTTGCTGATACTAATCAGCTAATGAGCAAGTAATCAGACTACAGGGCCCTTCACAGGAAGTGAGCAGCACCAG
Organism: Podocnemis expansa; assembly: GCA_007922195.1. Lineage (NCBI taxonomy): Eukaryota > Metazoa > Chordata > Testudines > Podocnemididae > Podocnemis > Podocnemis expansa. The sequence continues at coordinate 3,841,651 of ML682025.1, forward strand.
GGTGTTAAGTGATGCCTTACTGAGTGATTTTCTTTTCACTGCCCTGAGCTGCTGTGCTGACCAAATTTAGATTTTCATTGTAGATAGAAGGCATGGGCACCCATCCCTAATGACTGAAATCAGCTGATACAGCCTAGGAAGCAGCAGATTTAAGTAGAGGGCATGACATTTTCTCTAACAGCCTCTCAATACCTTGTATGTAACCTTTCTGCCATGGCAGGCTGGCAGGACAAGGGATGGATTCTATATCTAGGAGTTTCCCAATGACGCAACACCACTAACTGGCTCAAGTGCCCACCCAGATTTCTGGGAATTCTGCACTGTTTCCTGGGCACCCCAAAGGGGTAAGGCTTCCCCACTCAGAAGCATGAAATTGAGTGTAGTAAACTGAACTTTTAATAGTAGTAAAACAGAATGCAAAAGGCCAAATACAGAGACCAGTACTAATCTAGAAAAATTAGCATAGAGCAAAGTTCCCAACAACCTATACCACATAACAGAACATACAAACTTAATGGCAAAACTGGCACCAATCTGGAGAATCCATGCTAACTAGGCTCCCAACCAACTCTAGGGTACATAGGGAGTGTCTTTCATGTCAGCTGTCTGCCGATGCCATCTACTGGTCACTTACTCTATCCTCTAGAACTGTTTCTTGACTCCCCCCACTGTCCACCGGCTCCACCCTCCAATCAGTTGCACCACCTAGCTCACCGCTGGCCACTTTCACCATCTGCTGGCTCTGCTTGCTGTTTGCTGGCTCCGCCCACCAGTCACTTACACCACCCAGCTCACCCCTGGCTATTCTCACCATCTGCCCGCTCCATCCTCCGGTCACTCCTGTTGCCCAGCTCACCACTGGCTGCTCTCACTGTTTGCTGGCTCCACCCACTGTCCACCAGCTCTGTCCTCCGGTCATTCACACTCCTCAACTCACCGCTGGTCACCCCATTGCTGCTGCTCCTCTTCAGCTCAGAGGGAGAAGAACTCTCTCCCTCTAGCAAGCACAGTGATTTCAGTTCTCTTAGTCTTTAAGTAGTTGCTAATAGCTACTCACATAATAAAGAACAGGAAAAGCAATAGAGGAGCAGGCAAACTACCTCAAGCATTGCTTTAGAATAAACTAACCCCCCCCCCATTTTTCAACTTTTTTCAGGCTGAAACATGCATTTGTCTTTCCTACAGACCTCTTTTTAACTAAGGCTAGTTTTTACCCCATAACTAACCCAGACAGATTTGAAACAAACAGGGAATAGTAGTTCACAAAAGGATAGCATTTCATATTTCCCCTTAGTAGAATCACAGATGTTGATACATTTGTGAGCAGACTGACCCTAAATACCATTACCCACTATGCCCTGCATCGAGTATACTAATCAGCTAATTGTACCCTTTTGTGTTCATGCTAATACAAAACTCATGCAGATTAGAAGCTGCCCTCAGAAACTGTTAGGCACAGCTTCTAAGCCTGCCTTACATGTGTGTTTTGGGAGCTGGCACTGCTGGGACAAGCATGTTCCATAGGCAGTAGCTGTCTCTGACAGGGAGCTTTACTTGTACTCAGCAGAAGCAATTGTGGATGTCTACACTGCAATGTGAGCCCAGAATTAGTGGGACTTGAATCCATGGGCCTCTGGTTGTAAAGTTCAAGGTCTGAGTGTTTGTGCTCATTGGTGATCCTAGAATTGGTGGGTTACTTACCAGTAACCATCCTTCTTTGAGATGGGCTGCTTGGATTCATTCAGAAATAGGTGTCTCTCTGCTGGAGTGCTGGATTGGTTGGAACTTTTTGCCCTAGCCAGTCAGAAGAGGGCAGGTGGCCACCGCCCCCTGCGTCACCCCATGGCTATATATGTGGCCACCACCTGGCCCTTCCCCAGTTCCTTGGAGTTGCCAATTCCAGATACAGGGATGGAGGGAGGAATCTGAATGAATCTGAGCAGTCCATCTCGAAGAAGGACGGTTACTGGTAAGTAATCCACTGTTCTTCTTCAAGCGCTGCTTAGATACATTCAGAAATAAGTGACTGCTAGTCATGCTGATGGATGGTGGGTGGATTGGCTCTTCCGCCTTCAGCATGACACAGCTCTGACATGGGTATTTGTCCACGCCTAGGGTACTGGAGAGGTCTAGGAGATTGACCCAAGGACCATCGCCACAGCAAGGGTAAACGGGGATTACAGGACCTAACCCAGAGGAGAAAGTAGGCCTGGTTTATCCATGTGCCTAGTGTGGTGCCTATACAGGAAGGCCTGAGGTCACCTTATGGATAGAAAGATACCAGCGTATCTTGGTTAAAGTCGAGGAGTGTGACTCTAACTGCTCCACCTAAAGGCATATTGGCAGAGGCAAGAGAAACCCAGATGATTAGTGTTCTGGCAGCAACACGTGATAATGTACCTCCAACAAGGGAATTCAGGAGGCTGTAGGATCATTGGGCTGGCATTGGTGGATGCCAGCACCTCCAGAACCAGAGGAGGGAAGGTAGACCATGTTTCCCTCGGTCCGGCAGTATGAGATACTCATGTGCTATGAGCACAATAGCTGCAGGAATCTGGGACATCTGGCATCCCACAGAGGGGTGGGCTACCAGCGGTTAGGGTCTATGAGCGTTAGCTAGTCCTAGGTTGAAGGAGGGAGTGCCAGCCACCGGAGGCAGCAGCTGATGACCTCAAGGAGTGCACTGCAAGTAGAGCACCCGGATCATCACGGAGAAGGCAGTGCCTGGCCACTAAATGGCCCTGTATAAGGCAGACTGGGAGAGGACTTCACATGAGCCTGATGGGTATATCCCAGACATATGCGAGCCTATTGATGGCACTGTGGTGGTCCCTGTTGAATAGGACTGCCAGTATCAATAACCTTGTGTCGACACAAGGGAGTAATATTATGATTATTTCCCCTTGTCTTTTTCTTCTTCCTTTTTTTTTTTTTTTATATGGCTAGTAATCAGCCAAATGAGCATAGAAGGTGAGGAGCTGGTTACGATAAAGCAATGCCCAGAGGTCACTCATAAGAACGGGAGTCCTGTGGATCAAGTATGTGGCCTAGGAGACATTGGTTTACATGACTTTGTACCACTGGGACAAGTCCAGCCAGTGTGGTCCCAGATTTACAACTGACGGCACACAGAGGCGTGTGCCCATGTAGGGGTGCCCCGAAGGGCGGGTGGGACATACATGAGGAAGGAATAGCATCTACCAAGGGAGCAGGGAAGGCACGCCACTTCGAGGGTGCACATCCCGCCATTTCCTTATGACCCTTTCAGTTTATCTGAAGGGCCTTCTACAGGTATGTTATTGCCATTATGAGACTTGCCCTGGGAGTGGGTTCTATCAGGGACAGCTGACTCCCGAACTCCCAATCAGTGTTTGGGATGACGGGTGGTGTAATAAGAGGTCTATCGAGTGGGAAAGGCCTTTAGTGGTCAGTTGGGCCTTAGCGTAATACCAAAGCACAACTGCGATGGCTAGAAAGCCCTCAGAGTATGAGGAGAGAGAGGAAGTTAGACCCACAGGGTATATGAGTAGGGTGTCCCGGAGCTATGCCAGGACGAACCCAGCACTATGACTATCTGAGGGAAGAAACTATGAGAGGAGCTCTGCTGGGTATTCTCTAAGGGATGATGACTAGGATCAGACTTCCACCTCGGCAGTGGGAGTGGTCTTCAGCCATACCCACAGAGCTCAGCTTGGAGCCTCTGCCAGGCCTTGGACTCCTTAACTCTTAGGCTAAAGCTTCTTGGCTACTCTCTGGACTGTTCAAGCAGCGTCAACTGCAAGTTTGATGGGGAAGGAAGAGAAGCGAGTATCCTCACCTCTGACCGAGAGGTAAAGGGGGACACCGGACCACTTTGTCAAGGAAAAGGGGCCGTGTGCAGATGTTCAGGCTTTGAGAAGTACTCCGAAGGCGGTGATCAGCCGGCCCAGAGGGGAAGAGAGGCCATTGGCCCTTAGGGTGGCCTGTCTTTGAGTGAGTAAGGCAGGGCAAAGGTGGGGCTGGGGTCTAGTTGGTGAAACCCCTCACCCAGTCATTCGCCAAGCTGTGGGCCAGCTGGAAGTAGCGAGCGTTGGGGCTTTACCTCGGGTAAGGACACCGTGAGTGAGTTGTCTAAGGCTGCATTGCCAGCCAGGTTCCGGCCTGCGAGTCTGGTACTTGACAGGCGAGAGGGATATGCTCGCCCTAGCTATCTTAGGCCCAGCTAAATGCATTTGATAATCGTTGGTCAGGGCAGCAAAAGAAAAAAAGGGGGGGGGGAGCAGGCCCCTTCCACCACCACCTTTTGGAGCAGGTAGGGCGGGGGGCCTTCTATGAGAGGGGAACAAAGATTAACCGGGGCTTTACCATACGTCCTATTGGAGAGTAGGGCAGCGGGGTTTTCCCTATGGGGAGGTGTGCAGGAGTTGCACTCCCCGGTGTGAGAATGGTTGTGGTAAACGGAAAAACCTCATCTTATTTGGAACAGGGGTTTACGGAATGGTACACTCTGATTAGTGGAGTGTGTACCGTGAACCTCTGAGTGTCCCACAGGGTGAGGCGTTGCTGCCCAAGGGGGGCATTGTATGGAGGTGTGATAACACACTGGGAGTAAGACCTTTGTCTAAAGGATGCCCACAGGACCGCAGGTCTCCATTGTGACCACCATGGTGGTCCAAGAAGGCTCAGGTAATGAGGGTCGAGCCCCCCTCGGGGGGCGTAATAGGGTCCACCATGAGAGTATGGATAAGGGTGGAATCTCATCCTACTCGGAAAAAGGGGAGGCTACTTAACCTCTGAGCCATCCACCTACACTCAGAGGGTGGAAGGTTTGCTCACAGGTTGCACTTGTGAGAGCCAGCAAGGCAGGAGGCTGCTAATTGGCTAGCTGTTGGGCAGTGGGAAAATGGGACAGCCGCCCTTCATAAGTGTCTCGATTTCTCGAGACGCTGTACTCCATGGCCGGATTTTGGTTGATTGCCAGCGGGGTTGTGAGTATCATCGAAACCGAGGACTGGCCAGACGGAATCCCTCCCTGGAAATGCATGGGGGGGACCTAGCCAGGAGGGTCCCCCAGATGAGGTTCAAACTGAAGTTGTGGTGGTGAGGATTGAGTCGTCACCAGTAACTGTTGAACAGGGAGGTGGAGGGGGGCGGTGCCAGGTTGTCCTGGGCCCTATGAGGCGTAAAGGCGTGGTAGGGGCCCTGTTGGAAGGAGGCCAAGGTATTTCAACTCCCCCCCGGGGTCACGAGCAGTACCCAGGACGGCTGGCATTTCTGGGGAAAGAGGGCGTCGCCCCCGAAGGGGAAATCGAGGGCAGCCTCTTGAGAGGCCAGGGGTACTCTGGCCTCCTGTAGCCAGGCCACGTGGTGCAGGGTTACCGCTGAGACCATGGTGTGGGCCACCGTATCTACTGCGTCCCATGCTGACAGGAGGAGGCCCTGGGAGGCTATTTTACCTTCCTCCAAGAGGGCATCATACTTTTCCTTGGCCTCTGGTGGGAATAGGTGTCTAAATCTGTTTAATGCCTCCCACGCATCCAATGTGTACCTGCTGGTTAGGGCCTGGTTATTCGAGACCCGCACCTGGAAGGCTGAGGAGGCGTATACCTTCCTACCTAGCAGTTCTAACTCCCTTGCATCCCTCAATGTCAGGAGGGGATTGCAGGAGGTCTGTTCGGGCCCCAAAGCCCACTTCTACCACAGCACGAAGTGGGACTGGGTAGTGGGTGAGTGAGAGGACCTCTGACCCCGGGACCCTGTACTTGAGGCTGACCATATCTGAGAATAGGGAGATGGAATCAGGGTTTTGCCAGCAGGAGGAGGCCAAGTCCCAGATGCTAGCGTGGCTGGGAACCGTGACCAGTTCCACCAAGGAGAACACCAGACTGAATAAAGCATCGGAGGGTGCCTCAGAGGATTGGATCTCCATCCTCATGTGGGCTGAGAAGTGGCGCAGGAGATCAAAATGCACAGACAGATCACCTATGTAAGAAGACGGTACCACATTTAGGACTCTCCCGGGTGCCCGGGGTGGTACTGGCATGGTCGCAAGGGCCTCTTGTGGTGGCCATTCGTGACGGCAGTACCAGGAGGGCAATGGCGCCGAGGCCCGGTGCTGCAGCTGCTTAGAGCCCTTTGAAGCCCCTTCCCCCAGGCTGGAACAGGGGAAGCATCTCGTGACCCACAGAACGGTACTGGAGATGGCAGGGTGATATGTTGCTGCGGGAACGGCTCCACGGTACTGGGGTTCAGGTGGGTGATGGGCTCCGGAGCTTCAGAGGCTGGAGCTGGTGGTAGGGAAGGAGAGTAGTACTGCTTGTGTTGGGCCCAGGCCCTCAACATGAAGGCCAGCTTGCCCCTTCTAACCGGCACTGGGGAGGGAGGTACGGGCAGGAGAAGGAGTGCCCTGGCAGCCTCCACTGCCTCTGGGGTTGTCGGGATCAGCACTGACCCCAACCGGTCCCAGGGGAGCCCCATGTCGAAGACGCGGGACTATGTTGGTACCGGGGTCAAGCCTGACCAGTGCCAGGGAGAGCCCCGTGTCAAAGACGCGGGCCTATGATGGTTCCATGGTTCCAGGGTTGAGCGCGACCAGTCCCGGGAAGAGCCGTGTGTCGGAGACGCGGGGCTGTGTTGGCACTGTGGTACCAAGGTCGGTACCAAGCTTGTCCTGCGGCCCCTGTCGGTATGATGCCATGCAGGTCCCAGTGCTGAACTAGCACACAGTGCCACAGGAGGTCCCGAAGCCTCGAGAGAGGGCTGCTGAGCCTGCTCGGAGGCCAGGGCACGGCGCCTTTGCTCCCTGTCCTTGATTGTCCTCGGCTTGAAGGACAGACAGATGGAGCACGTGGTGACCATGTGGCTTTCGCCCAGGCACTGGAGGCACTTCTTGTGGGGATTGTCCCGCGGGAAGGCCTTGCCGCATTCAGCACAGGGATTGAACCCCAGCATGGCAGATGACAGAGTAGCGAGATGTTCCAGCCCGAATGGGGAGATCTTCTTCGGTGGAACTAAGGCCACAAATAGGTGCTCCCAGTTGGGCGAAAAGCTCATAAAGTGAATGAAGGACCAGCTGCTTGTGAAGCTCATGGAGCAGTCAGTTTCACAACTGATGCGAAGGCGGAAGAAATGAAACAGGGGAGGGGCCAGGCAGCGGCCACATATATAGCCATGGGGTGGCACGGGGGGCGGTGGCCGCCTGCCCTCTTCTGACAGGCTAGGGCAAAAAGTTCTGACCAATCTGGTGCCCCAGCATGGAGACACTTATTTCTGAATGTATCCGAGCAGCACTCGAAGAAGAAAAGAATTTTTGGGCTTCACATTGAGGTGCCAGTGTCCACACTGCAGTACACAGGCAGACCCATGTCTCACTAACCATATCCCAGACTACCTAGCACCCTCCTGCAGTGCAGCTGTTCAAACTTTCTTTGTGTTGTAGCGTAAGAAAACTTGACTATCTGCCTAGCATGTCACCGGAAGTTGTCACAACCCAATAACACATCCTATTATGCCTTCATTTTGGTTTGCAAGCTTGCAGCAACCAAAGCCAGCAACATGGAGGGAGCTGTCATTTTAAGAACTTCTCTTGCCTGGACTTTCTCTTCTATTTCAGAAAACAGGCAGGGCTTCCATGATGTGCTGGTAGATGTTCCAGTGATGGTTTTTGATCCACTGACAGTACCTGATGATGGAGTTAATGATGGAAGAGAAGCAGGATGCTACAAATTTGGACTGAAACTGGCTGATGCCACTCACAATTCTTGATATAGTCACTGATAATCTTTATGTGTACTAACACTTCTGGAACAGGGCATGAGTGCAGATGAGGGAGATCATATTGTCATCTAAACAAAGGATGATCTGTAATGACTTTCAAATGAAGCAACCTACACTTTTGGAGCTTTGTGAGTGGCTGGCCCTGACTCTCCAGCATCATGATGCATGCATAAAGGCAACCATACTGGCCCAGACTGAATCAAATTGTGATAAGCATGTACAAGCTGGATATCAGGCTGTTACCAGTCAATTGCTAACCAGTTTGGTATTGGAAAATCAACTGTGGCTGACGTGACGGTGGAGGTTTCTGAGGTGATCAAGCGCATGACTTACCCAACGAGGATGGCCATAGGCAATAATGCAATATGAAGTAATAGCTGGTGTTAAGAATGAGCTTTCTAAAGTGCATCAAGGCCGTTGATGGGACTTATATGCCCATGGCTTGCCCTTCTGAAGAGCAGATAAGTACATAAACCATGAAGGGTAATACTCCATTGTTGTGCAGGTCATAGACCTCAGAGGCCAAGTTATGGATGTCAGCATGGGCTGCATTGGATACATTCATGATGCTGGGGTTTTTGGCTGTTCAGGAGTCCATATTTTCACCAAATGACATCAGACATAGAACAAACAAGGTGTCATGTGGCACTTTTAAAGATCAACAAATTTATCTATCGCATGAGCTTTCATGGGAGAAAAATCCCACTTTGTCAGATGCTTAAAGATAGGGAAATTACAGAATAGGAGGAAAATAAATGCTGGAAAGTGTAAGTCATAGGATCAGGTCAGACTTACAGCAAATCACAGCAGATGTTTATATTCAAACACTGAGGATCAGCACATAGAGCAGGGGTCTCAAACTCACGGCCCCTAAAGATATTTCCTGCAGCCTGCAATGACACTTAGAACTTTGCAAATAATTGATAATGCAAAATTTAAAGTGTGTTTCCTCACTTACTCTTTGTCTTCCTGATGATACCTCCATCTTGAATGGAAGTAATTCTTTCTCACTTACTCTTGGCATATATGTGTGTTACTCTTCATTTTTTTCATTTTGACTATACTTTGTATTGTTGTATGACAGGTTTCAGCGCTGCAGCCCTCAGGCTAGTGTACTAGTCCTCATGTGATCCTCATGGTGATTTGAGTTTGAGACCTCTGACATAGAGGAAGATGAGGTCAAATTGCCTGTTGTAATAAGGGGGAAAAAATCCATAGTCCCTATTTAACCCTAAGGCAACTGGGTCAAATCTGCATATGAGTAAAGTTACTGTCCCCATTATTATTCAGGGAGACCCCATGAACCCTTTCTTGCTGTGGCTTATGAAACCATATCCTAATGTAAGAGGGCCTAGCAAAAGGTGATTTAATTACACTCAGCAGTTTCTGAATGTGCATTTAGCAAATTGAAATCCTGCTGGCTCCACCTACAGACCTATTTGGATTCCACAATGTTGTCATTACTCATCACTGTGTAGAGTGCAGCAGACCACAATCTTTGTGAAGCCTTTGGTAAGCCATGTCCCTTGGAAAGGAGAATGACAGTAATGGATTGCGGAACAGGTACACTCAACCAGAAAGTGCACAGATCAAAATTGGAGCAACATGCACCCAACAGCAAAAAACAGGGTTGCTTTGTGCTCCCATGCTATGGACTTGCATGGGTCAATGGAAAATTGAGAATGGTCAATGTGTTTACTGATGTTTTTGTACAGCAAGGTTTAGAGGAAATATGGCACTGTCACATAGCACAGTGAAATGGGGGCAAGGGAGAGTTAATGTCATTGTACACAGTGACTAGAGCTAGGGATTGACTGCCATAATTTTTTTATTGTGACTGACATGACTGTTAATGTAATGGGGGAAACTGTCCATTTACATTACTGACTGATATTCATAGAGCTAGTGAGGAATTGTGTCTGGATACAACTAGCCCATTTCAGCTTACCCTGTGTTAATGTTTGTTATTCAAAATACACACTATAAGCAATGATACAGTAACAGCAATAAACTCACCTAATAAAATATGAGCCTTTATTTGTATTGCCCCCCAAAAAAACAATATTAAAGCACTACTGGTTAGCCTAGCTGCCATTAGAACCCCAAAACAACAGTAATTAACCAACAAGCAGGAAGAATTGGTAGTACTAGCGCAGACAAGGAACTATGATGTAATTGGAATAACAGAGACTTGGTGGGATAGCTTGCATGACTGGAGCTCTGCCATGAATGGGTATAAGTTGTTCAGGAAGGACAGGCAAGGAAGAAGAGGGGGAGGAGTAGCACTATATATAAAAGAGCTCTATGACTGTTCAGAGCTCCATTATGGAAGTGGAACTGAGCCAGTTGAAAATCTGTGGATTAAGCTTAGAGGAGAGAGCAACAAGGGGGATGTTGTGGTGGGTGTCTGCTATAGACCTCCAGACCAGAAGGAGGAGGTGGATGAGGCATTCTATGTACAACTGGCAGAAGTTTCCAGATCACAGGCCCTGGTTCTCATGGGGGACTTCAATTACCCTGACATCTGCTGGGAGGCCAATGCAGCAGTGCACAGGAAATCCAGGAAGTTTTTGGAGAGTGTTGAGGACAGCTTCCTGGTACAAATGCTGGAGGATCCAGCTGGGGGCCTTGCACCTCTTGACCTGCTGCTCACAAACAGAGAAGAATTGATTGGGGACGTAGAAGTTAATGGCAACCTCGGCAGCAGTGACCATGAGATGGTAGAGTTCAAGATGCTGATTAATGGAAAAAAGGAAAGAAGCAAAACGCAGACCCTGGACTTCAGAAAAGCAGATTTTGGCTCTCTCAGGGAACTGAAGGGCAGGGTCCCTTGGGAGGCTGATCTGAAGGGGAAAGGTGTCCAAGAGAGCTGGTTGCATTTTAAAGAAACTCTGCTAAGGGCACAGGAAGATACCATTCCGATGAGCAGGAAGAACAGCAAATGTGGAAGGCACCCAGCATGGCTTAACAGAGAACTCTGCACTGAGCTAAAGCATAAAAAGGAAGCTTACAGGAAGTGGAAGCTTGGACAGATGACTAAGGAGGCATACAAAGGTATTGCTCGGGACTGCAGGGATAAAATCAGAAAGGCCAAAGGACAATTGGAGTTGCGGCTAGCAAGGGATGTTACGGATAACAGGAAGGGGTTCTACAAGTATGTCAATAACAAGAAGAGGATCAAGGCTGGTGTAGGTCCCTTACTGAATAGCACAGGTATCCTTGTGATGAAGGATGAGGAAAAGGCTGAAGTGCTCAATGCTTTTTTTACTTCAGTTTTCACAGAGAGGGCCAGCTCCCAGCCCACTACACTGGGCATGGCAGACTGGAAAGAAGAAGAGAGGCCTTTGGTGACAGCAGGTCAGGTTAGGGACTACCTAAAGAAGCTGGATGTCCACAAGTCCATGGGGCCAGACAATCTGCATCCAAGAGCGCTGACAGAGTTGGCCGATGAGGTAGCAGTACCGCTGGCCATTATCTTTGAAAACTCATGATGAATGGGAGAGGTGCCGGAGGACTGGAAAAAAGCAAATATAGTGCCTATCTTCTTCAAGAAAGGCAAAAAGGAGGATCCAGGGAATTACAGACCTGTCAGCCTCACCTCAATCCCTGGAAAAATCATGGAACAGCTTCTCAAAGAATCCATCCTGAAACACTTGGAGGAAAATAGAGTGATCAGGATCAGTCAGCATGGATTCACCAAGGGTAAATCGTGCCTGACCAACCTCATCACTTTCTATGATGAGATGACTGGATTTGTGGATGCGGGAAGAGCTGTTGATGTGATATACCTCGACTTTAGCAAGGCTTTCGATACAGTTTCCCACAGCATTCTCATCAGCAAATTAAGGATGTATGGGTTGGATGTGTGGACTGTATGGTGGATAGAGAACTGGCTACATCAGCGATTTCAGCATGTAGAAATCAATGGCTCCGTGTCTAGTTGGCAACCAGTAACGAGTGGTGTGCCCCAGGGTTCTGTCCTGGGGCCAGTGCTGTTCAATATTTTCATTAATGATCTGGATGATAGGATTTATTGCACACTCAGTAAGTTTGCGGATGACACCAAGCTGGGGGGAAAGGCAGACACACTGGAGGGCAGGGAGAAGATTCAGGAAGACCTTGACAAATTGGAGCAGTGGGCCAATAGAAATCTCATGAGGTTCAACGAGGACAAGTGCAAAGTCCTGCACTTGGGACGGAAAAGCCCCATGCACTGCTACAGGCTGGGGAGCAATCAGCTAAGTAGCAGCACCATAGAAAGGGACCTGGGAGTCATGGTGGATGGGAAGCTGGATATGAGTCAGCAGTGTGCTCTTGCTGCCAAAAAGGCCAATGGCATACTGGGCTGCATCAGAAGAAGCATTGCCAGCAGATCGAGGGATGTGATCATTCCCCTCTATTTGGCACTGGTGAGGCCGCATCTGGAATACTGTATCCAGTTTTGGGCTCCCCACTACAAAAAGGACATGGACAAATTAGAAAGAGTCCAGTGGAGGGCAACATAAATGATCAAGGGACTGGAGCACAAGTCCTGTGAAGAAAGACTGAAGGAACTAGGCTTATTTAGCCTGCAGAAGAGAAGATTGAGGGGGGGGGTTGATAGCAACCTTCAACTACCTGAAGGGATGCTCCAAGGAAGATGGAGCTTGGCTGTTCTCAGTAGTAACAGAGGATAGAACAAGGAGCAATGGTTTCAAGTTACAGCTGGGGAGGTTGAGGCTGGATATTAGGAAAAACTTTCTTACTAGGAGGGTGGTAAAGCATTGGAATGGGCTACCTAAGGAGGTGGTGAAATCTCCGTCTTTGGAGATGTTTAAGGCTTGGCTGGATAAAAATCTAGCTGGAATAATTTAGTGGGAGTGGTCCTGCTTTTTTTGGCAGGGGGTTGGACTAGATGACCTCATGAGGTCCCTTCCAACCCTATGATTCTATGATTCTATGAACACCGCCACCAGTAATAAAACAAGGTACATCAACCAACCATTAAACAGTGCCATCAATAACAACCCCACCCACATGCATCCTAATTTTTCATGTCTTCAGGCATGTCCTCCTTTTCCTTGCTCATGGATTTTGCTTGCACTTGCTGCTTTTGCATGGGTGTGGAGGCCTGTAACAGGAGTGACGGACTGCAAATGGGAAGGAATGGAATATGCTGGGAGAAGATTTGTCCTGTACAGCTTCTGTTACTGCCTGAATACAGGGACCACCCAACTAGTGGTAACATTTCATATTGGAGTGAATCAAGGTGATCCTGAGACTCTGGCTTCTGCCAGAGCAGGCAAGAGCTATTGAAGTACAAGGGCCAGCAAAGGTTGAAGTGCCTGCAAGGAGACATAAAAGAGATATTGTGTCAGTAGTTCACAAACGGTTCAGTGTGTAAGCGTGTGCAGGCGTATACACACACACACACACACACACACACACACACACACACACACAAAATTTCTGTACAATCTCAAGGACAAAAAATGATACTCTGTAAAACTGAACTGATGTAGAGGAAAGGAACACTTTGATCCTAGGAGCTTTGTAAAGACAAGCAGGTTAATAGCAATCAAAAGACTACACAGAGAAGGGTAAGTTAAAAGCCAGAATTAAAAGAATTGCAGACCGCTTGGGGTTTTGCAGGTAGGGAGGTGGGCATGTCATGCCACATGAGTCTTCTCTATCATTTCAGGCACTCTGCATTTTGGAGGATATGTTTTTGTTGTTCAGGAACAACCAAGAGATTTTTATTCTGAGCTTCCAGTGGCAAGCCACTCAGGTATGCCACTGAAGTATTAAAATTTATGGGGGCGGAACAGCAAATCTATGGCTATGTCCACACATACATCATAAAATCAATTCAAGTTGAATCTTGATATAAAAGTCATTATATCGATTCAAGCTAAATCAATTCAACCGGTCCAGACTCCAGACACAGGATTTGCTAGTTTGATTTAGGAGAGGGGCACCCTGGGAGGTGTGGCAACATGGCCTCCTAGCAGGGCCATGTTGGCACTCAATTCCCTGCCTGGCTCTCCTTAGGAGAGCCAGTGGCAGGGGAAAAAAAGCCCCCAGGGCAGGGATTCCTCTGCGTCCAGCATCCCTTGCCACTGGCTGGGTGGCAGGGGCAGGGATCATGGGACGCCCAGCATCCCCCACCGCTTGCCGGGTGCCAGGGGAAGGGCCCCCCAGACAGGCTAGCGGGGCAGCGGGGAATGCTCCCCAGCTCCCAGCGCGCTTGCTGGGCTGCGGGGCAGATGGGACCCCCACGCCTGGCTTTTGGAGCACTGCACTCCAAAAGCCATCTCCCCCGCAGCCCAGTGAGGCTGAGAGCGGGGTAAGCATTCCCCACAGCCCCGCTAGCCAGCCCAGGGGTCCCTTCTCCCGGCACCAGCAAGCGCGCTGCAGCTGCATGGGGGGGGGGTCTTCTCCCCACCACCCTTTAAAAGTGCCACAAGACTCCTTGTTTGTTTTGCTGAACTAAGCTAACACAGCTTCTCCTTTGGAACTAGCCTTTAATGATTGCATGCAAACACACATAGGGTATGTTTACACTGGCTCCTTAGGTTGACTTAACCTCCCTTAAGTTGACCTAAGGAACTTCATGTCCAAATTGGGCTTGTATTAAGTTGACTTAAGCACTTGCTTAATTTGACTTAATAACCCCTGTTTCTAAGGTTGACTTAAGCCTTAAGTCAACCTATGTGGAGGCAGGAGCTGGAGCCCAGGCCCTGCCCCTGTCTGGCCCTGGGCCCTGATACTGCTCCAGTGCCCGATCTGGCCCTGGCAGCCTGATAAGGCCCCAACTGCTGCCAGCAGACAGCTCAGAGCTGGTTCCTGCCTTTTGTGGCAAGCTGCTCGGAGCTCAGCATGACCCCAAGCCACTTGCCACAAGCAGCAGACAGCTCAGACCTAGCTTCTGCCACTACCAGCAAGCAACTCAGAGCCCATTCTGGCCCCCAAGTCCCTTGCAGCAACTGGCTTTGGGCTGGATCAGGCTCCAAGCCTCTTGCCAGTGGCAACAGGAGTTGGCTCTGAGCCACCTGTTACTCGCAGCCAGTGGCTCCAGGCCAGATCAGGCTCTGAGCTGCTTGCCGGTGGTGGCAGTAGCCGGCTCCAAGCCAGCTGCTGGTGGTGACAGGAGTCAGATTGGGCCCTCAGAGCTGAAACGGGCCTTGAAGTGGGGTAGGGGTGGGTGTCTGGGCCCAGGCCCAGTAATGCTCCCAAGGTATGTCTACACTGTCCCCAGTGTAAACACACCCTTAAATCGAGTTAACAAGGTAGACTTTAAGTCAACTTAAAGCCAACCTTCTTAAGTTGACCTAAAAGAGCTCCCCAGTGTAGACATGCCCATAAAGACACACAAAGACTCCACAGCCACCCTCCTCCCAGGCATATTTCTGGACTGCATACAACCCCTCAGCTGTATTTCACAGACAAATGATTTTATCACCCATGGACCAATTGGACTGCGTTTTGCATAAATGGACTGTATTTCAACATCCCCCTTGCACTTCTAGGACAGTTCACTATTTACAGGTGTCTTGTTTGATTGTTGTGTTTGTATGGAGTAGTTTACCAAGAGGGAAGGCAATAGAAAGTGATTTTTAACTCCCCAGCACATCTTAGCAAGAATTTACAAGTTTCTAGTAAAACTTCATTTTTAAATACCTGTTTCAGTCTTTGGGTCTCCATTTTTAATTGAAGGTGGCTGGGAGGTGCGTGTGAGGGAATGCCAAGAGGCCGGAGTGCAATCCGCCAATAGTGGATACCCACTGCCAGAGCTGTAACTCTGGTGGGGCTGACAGGGCAAAGCCCTGGGTGGCCCGAAGCGGCTCAATAGAGCTATGCTATTATGGGGGCAGCTTTGCAGCACTGACTGTAGGCGCCACTAATGGGAAGGGGCACATTCCAATGGAAACATGCCCTGGGTGATGAAACACTGAATTACGGCTCTGCCCACTGCTGTTCAGGGTTTGTAATAGCTTTTCCATTAATTCATAACCCAGAAATCCCTCTGTCCTATATTAATAAAAACAAACAGGGAGCCAGAGAATTATCAGGTTTTGGGGGCAAATTCTGTCTCTTCCATTTCTGCAGTCAGTTCTTTGGCAAGCTCCTTCTCACAGGGGATCAAAAAGTTTCTCCATGGATCCAGCATGTGCTGCAGATGCTCCAGCAATATAAAGCCTCCATGGGGATCAGTTTCAGCACCTGCATCACATCACTAGCCTGAACTGGCACCTGCTGGCTCCTTCCAGTCCTGTATTGAATTTGGGAGCGGTCACTAAACTGACTGATGAGGCCATCAGGCAGCATAACTGGCTCAGTGGCTGGCACCGTACCCAGCACACAATCAAACTCTGATGGCAAGTTCTGAGAGATGCAGTTCTCATTCCTGTGTTTCTGCTGATTAGTCTTCAGTCACTCATTCCACTACCTGCACTCGTCACTGGTCTGGTGAATCCCCATTGCTGCCAGCCTCTTGTTTGTATCCTGGTATGTGTAGTCATTCCTGGGATTCTTGCTAAAACTGACCTTTTTGTTTACCTCCCACCAAAAAGTCACCAACACCTGGCCTCCCATGATCAGAGAGTGGTATGCTTGGCTGGTGGCCATTGCAAACACACAAGAAGGTTAGCAGTATTTGCTGCCCAGCTGTCAGAATAAAACAGAAGAGTTAAACACCAAGCTGCTGAACTTGGACATGTGGGGTTGGTTCCATTTCTTAGAGTTGGCTTCTTACTTTTGGCATACATAGGACAAAAAATGTAAGTCTGTTGGATTGTGGGATAGCATTGGTGGACTCTAAGGACCCAAGCTGTATCCACACTGCAAAATGATGGAGTTTTGGCCTGAGTCCTGGTGGCAGCTTGGCTCAAACCCAGGCACTCTGCATAGTCATGGATCCTGGACCTGAGTCAGAGTACTGTGTGCAGACCAACAGGTTTTGGACTTAAGCCTAACGGAGAACCTGGCTTACATTGCAGTGCAGATGTACCCTGTGCCGTCTCAGGCACGGAAGGAGTGTGGTCTTAGGGTTAAAGCATTGGACTGGGAGGTGGGAGACTCTGCCACCATTCACCAGCCTTCCGTGACAATGCGGTTTAAAAAAAGCCATTCACGGCTGCCCTGTTTTAGAGATGGGGGAAACTGAGGTGACTTTCCCAAGGTCCCCCAGGGAGCCTAATGGGAAAAGGGATGTGGCTCACACTAGATGGCATCAAAATCCAAGGGACCAGCATAAAATGGGTGAGTAGCATGGGTCAGATGACTTAGGGAATGGCAAGGGCCTGATGGCCAGACATGGCAAAGCAGGAGATACACATGAAATAGCTCCCTGAAGGCCTTAAAGGACACCCAATGCCTCTCCAGTCACCAGCCTCATCAGTTCTGATTACCTAACAAGGGGTCATCCTGGATGAACCACAGGGCTTTCCTTCCTGCTGCCCTTATATGTGGCTCCAGCTTTGCTCCTGTCTCTTGTCCTTTACAGCATCGTAACTATTCTCTGGTTACTTAAAAGCTCTGGGGCCAGTCCAAGAAATAATAATCCAACCTTCTCCTTTGAGCGCTGCTCACATCATTCAGTTACAGGTGTCTACGTGCTGCAGCGCACGGTAGCTTGGAAAGTCTTAAGTGTTAGCCTGTCAGGTCAGGGAGCATGGCCAATGCCCTCTCCACGCCGCAACTGCGGCTATATAGGTGACCGTGACCCTGACCCTCCCAGTTCCTTTTTCCGCCATCAGTGTTGGTTTGGATCAGCATTATCTTGTGAAACGCAAGGGCCTGTCTTTTTGCACGAAAATCAAAATGCCTGGTTTCAAGTCATACTTAGGATGCTGCAAGGCTTTCCCGATGGATGATCCACACGACAAATGCGTCACTTGTTTGGGTGAGTCCCACCTTACAGTGGACTGCCCCATTTGCCGATCCTTCAAGCGGAGGACTCGGCTGGAAAGGGAGAGTCACCTCCGCCTAATTTTGGGGACCAGAGCCGCTCTGCTCGAAAGGAGCCGAGCCACCAGTGCTCCACCGGATCCTCGATCAGCCCGGGCTCAAGATCCCCGCCGATCTCTGGTACCAGGCTCAAAATCTCGGCCCTCCACGGTACCTCCTCGGCACCGACCTCGCCGGTCTCCCAGTAGCCTTCCAACCGCCCCGGTAGGGCTCCGGCTCAGGCACTGGCTTGCCAAGGGCATTTAAATCCAGCTACGGTGCAGAACAAGAGGCAACTGGCCACAGCGGTACTGCCTCCCTTGGCACCGCTGGATATGGCACCGCCCACAAATCCGGCACCGCCGTCAAGCCTGGCACTGCCGTCAAGCCCGGTACTGCTGGACCCGGCACCATCGCTCATAATGCCACTTCCGGTGCCGTCACTTACGGTACCATCGGATTTGGCACCAGCAACACCTGCACCGATACTGGTACCATCGCGGGCCTCTTCACCCCTCTCCGACCTGGCACTGTCAAACCCAGTACCGGGCCCAAGTTCTACGGCTTGGCCTCATCGCTGCTCCAAGGAACTCTCGGTACCAGACTGCCAACTGTTGGGGGGGGAGGTCATCCAGATCATCCTCGGAAGATCCCTTTCTCCCCGCCACAGGAGGAGCGCCCGAGAAAGCGGGCCCAGAAAAGTTCCATGTCGCCAGGCTCAAGGGGAAGGCATCCATCAGGGGAGGCACCTGCTCCCCTCATGACGCCTATGCCACCGTCGAGGTCTCCGCACAACGAATGGACCCTCAACTGGCTGAATGCAATGGCAGATGATACCTCTTCCCGCTACGCCCGCTCGCCAGCACCAGAGTCTTTGGATTTCTCCAACGACGAGCCAGACCCTGATTCTACCCAACGAAGCAGATCAAGGTCCCCGTCATCTTCGTCACTCAACGAGCTCTTAATTGACATGTCCGCTGACCGCGAAGGGGATCCTCGCGTCGAGCAGGACCTTCTCCGCCGCATGGCAGTGAACCTGAACCTCAAGCTAGGGGTGATCCAGGTGGAGGATGATTCTCTCTTCGATGTGTGCCGTAGAGCCCCGCTGGCTAAGGTCGGAATCCCCTTGCACGCCGGGGTGTTCCACATTGTCCAGGAACATTGGCAAACACCTTCCTCAATCCCGCCAGTGTCCAAAGTAGCGGACAAGAAATATTCCGTCTCCCCGGAAGGATTCCCCTTCCTGTTTCATCACCCAGCCCCAGGATCCCTGGTGGTCGACGCAGTTAACCAAAGGGAGAGACAGGGTCGACCTACCACCACGCCCAAGAACAGAGAGGCGAAAAGGCTTGACCTGTTGGGCAGGAAAGTTTACTCCTCTGGTGCCCTCCATCTGCGCATCTCAAATCATTCGGCCTTGATGACGCACTACATCTTCAACCTGTGGGAAGCTCTACAAAATCTCCAGTCTGCCATCTCCGAGGAACGCCTGAGAGACTTTAAGGCAATGCTGGACGAAGGAGAGAGAGCATCCAGGGATGCGCTCGCGGCAACTTGGGATGCAGTGGATACAGCAGCACATATAATGGCATCGGCAGTGGTGATGTGCCATTTGGCCTGGCTCCAGAACTCCGGTCTCTCCACGCAGATGCAACAGATTATTCAGGACCTTCCCTTCAAGGGTCCCGACCTCTTTGCACCTTCCACAGACGCGAAGCTGCATGGTATGAAGGACTCGAGGGCTACACTGAGGTCCCTCGGGATCTACACCCCTCAACCCGTTAGGAGCTCCTTGAGTTTGCACCAGCTACAACAGCAGTTACAGCAACTGAAACAACAGCTGCAACTGCAGACCCAGTTTCCAAAATCTCTCCAGTTTCCCCAGCATCACTTCGGGGACCTGGACAAGGATAAGGCCGATCAGGTAAAGGGGGTAAGCTGGGCGCCTCCCAGTCGGGATGGCGCGGACAGAGGTTGGCCCATTCATCGGGCCGCAAACAGCGTTTTTGACGGTCCCTCCAAGGGCAACACTCCACAGCCCCTCTTCTCCCCCCACCGCCTCCGCCACTTTGCCCCACGAAGGACCCAGGTCATGTCGGACCAGTGGGTCCTTGACACAGTGGCCAGAGGATGCCGCATTCAGTTCCTCTCAACCCCCCCAGACAGAAAACTGCCCCCTCCCATAATCCCAGAAAACCCCGATCCACTAGGCAACCTCGAAGCCGAATGCCAGAAGTTACTCTCCCTCGGAGCCATCGAAAAGGTTCCCAAGGGGGAACGCGGCAAAGGGTTCTATTCCTGCTACTTCCTGGTCCCCAAACCCAACGGGGACCTACGACCCATCCTAGATCTCAGAGCTCTCAACAAAAACATAAAGAAAATAAAATTCCGCATGATCTCCCTACCGCAGATCATCCCCTCCCTGTCCCCAGGCATGTGGTTCGCAGCCCTCGGCCTAAAGGACACTTACTTCCACATAGCCATTCGACCCTACCACAGGCGGTTCCTCAGGTTTGTAGTGGCATGACACCATTACCAGTTCACCGCCCTCCCCTTCGGGTTATCGCTAGCCCCCAGGGTGTTCACGAAGTGTGTCGCACCAGTCGCAGCGTTCCTACGCAGGAGGGGTGTAAGAATCTACCCCTACCTAGACAACTGGCTCATAGTGGGCAAGTCAAGTCGACAAGTACAAGACCACGTCGACGTGGTAATGAACCTGTGTGAGTTCCTGGGATTCCGCATAAACTTGGAGAAGTCCAAGCTTTGCCCCACTCAGGACATAGAGTTCATTGGGGCATGCTTAAACTCCTGGCAAGGCACCGCATTCTTGCCCCTGTCAAGATTTTGGTCCATCTGCACCATCATCGTGGAGCTCCAGGTGGCTGGGCTGACCACAGCACGCAGATGCATGCAGCTCCTGGGGCACATGGCAGCAGCCACATCGGTAATCCGAACATCCCACCTGTGAATGTGACCGTTCCAGCTCTGGTTTGCCACAAGCTTCTGACCAGAAAGGGACTACCTAGACAAGGTAATCTCGATACTCCAGTATGCCCTGGAGTCCCTTCAAATATGGAGGGACTCTGACTTCATGATGGGGGGAATTCCATTCAGGGAGTCCAAGCCTTCAGTGACCCTGATAATGGATGCCTGCAACTCAGGATGGGGTGCCCACCTGTCCGGGGGTCTCTCCATGCAAGGTGTCTGGAACCCTGAGGACAGCCTCCTCCACATAAACATGAAGGAGCTCAGGGCCATCAGACTGGCCTGCATGACCTTCCTGGACCAGATCCAGGGCTGGGTGGTCCAAATCCTCTCAGACAACACAACAGCCATGTTCTACAAGAACTGTCAAGGGGGAGTCTGCTCCTTAGCACTATTCAAGGAAGTGACCAAGCTTTGGCAACTAGCGATAGAGCATCACTTCACGCCAACTGCCACCCATCTTCCCGGGGTGGACAACGGCATAGCAGATTCACTCAGCAGAAAGCCACTGACTAATCACGAGTGGTCCCTCCACAACAAGGTCTTTTCCCTGCTGACAACCAGATGGGAACCTCTCAGATCAACCTCTTTGCCACGGCGCAGAACCACAAATGCCCTCTGTTATGCTCCCTCCACGGTCGGGAGAAAGGGTCTCTCAGCAATGCCTTCCTCCTCAATTGGTCGGGAGCCCTAATGTATGCCTTCCCGCCAATTCCCTTGATTCACCGGTGCTCCTGAAGGTCCTTGCAGATGAGGCACTCATTATTCTGATAGTCCCAGACTGGCCCAGGCAACACTGGCCTTCGGCACCCAAACCCATGCCTTCTTCAACTGACAGCCTGGATGCTCTCTGTGTTAGCAAGCAAGAGAGACACTGCTTGGACAGAGTTAAAAAGGTCCTGGTTGGTAGCAGAAAACCCTCCACCAGGTCCACCTGCATGGCAAAATGGAATCACTTCTCCACTTGGTGCAGTGATGAAAACATAGACCCTACCTCCACACCGATTCAGGCAACTTTAGATTATCTTCTTGACCTAAGAGAGAAAGGCCAATCCCTGCCCTCTTTGAAAGTCTGTTTGGCAGCAATCTTGGCCTTTCACCAAAGAGTAGATGGGGCTCCACTCTTTTCACACCCCATCTGCCATAGATTCCTGAAAGGAGTGGAAAAACTTTTTCCCCACATCCATAACCCCACTCCGCCATGGGACTTGAACATGGTACTACGGGCTCTGACAGAACCACCATATGAGCCCTTGGACTCAGCCACCCTGCTCGTGCTGTCCTGGAAGGTGGCTTTCCCAGTAGCTGTTACCTCGGCCAGAAGGGTCTCAGAGCTACGAGCCCTATCCTCTGAACCCCCATATACGGTTTTCTTCCCAGACAAGGTGGTCCTGCGTCACCACCCCTCGTTCTTGCCCAAGGTTGCTACTCCATTCCACATGAATCAAGAGACTTGCCTGCTGGTCTTCTATCCAGACCCTCAGGGGGCAGAAAACCAGAGACGGTGGCACACCCTGGATGTGAGGAGAGCACTCCTAATCTATATTGAGTGCACACGATCTTTTTGCAAGATCTCCCAAATGTTTGTGGCGGTCGTGGAACGCATGAGAGGTTCTCCGGTATCCTCCCAATGCAGCTCCAAATGGATTGTGAACTGCATTAAACACTGCTACGGAAGGTCAAACGCCTCTCCCAGAGACTGTGGGAGCCCACTCTACCAGAGCTCAGGCATCTTCCACAGCCTTCCTCGCTAAGGTCTCGATCCAAGAGATCTGCAGGGCTGCTACGTGGTCATCGATTCATACCTTCACGATGCACTATGCCATTGCCCAACAGGCCAGAGATGATGCCGCTGTGGGCAGAACTGTACTCAGTGTGGGTAGACTGTAACTCCTCCCACCATCCTTGGGTACGGCTAGCAGTCACCTGTAACTGAATGCTGTGAGCAGCGCTCGAAGGAGAGTGGTTGGTTACTCACCAGTAACCGTCCTTCTTCGAGATGGGCTGCTCACATACATTCAGGTCCCTCCCACCGTCCCTGCTAATGGAGTTGGCAAAGGTATATGAGACTGGGAGGGTCAGGGTCACAGTCACCTATATAGCCACGGCCGCGGCCGGGGGAGGGGGCATTGGCCGTGTGCCCTTACCTGACAGGCTAATGCTAAAGACTTTCCAAGCTACTGTGCGCTGTGGCACGTAGACACCTGTAACTGAATGTATGTGAGCAGCCCATCTCGAAGAAGGATGGTTACTGGTGAGTAACCAACCGTTAATGCCTGCCATTGGCTTCCAGTTCCCACTGCAGCATCACAAAGGGTATGTCTACATTGCAGGCTTAAGTCGACTTAACCTTGCTTAAGCTGACTTAAATTACTCCAGGCCTATATTTAGACTTAATTAAGTCAACAAGTATTTGCTTAAGTCAGCTTAATAACTTTTGCCCTGAAGTCAACTTAAGCTTTTAAGTTGACTTTGCATGGCAGGAAGGACAGGGCCCCACCCTGGTCTAGCCCCCTGCCTCACCCCAGGTCCCAGTCGAGTTCTCCGGGGTCTGATCCAACTCCGGGGTCACAATCCAGTTCCATCCACCACCAGCAAGCAGCTGGGAGCTGGCTCCTGCTGCCTGCAGCAAGGGCCTCTGAGCCTGATCTGTAGAGCCTTGCAAATATGCAGATATCTGCATTATATCCACATCCGCAGATACAACACAGATATCTGTGGACCATTCCTTGCGGATGCAGATCGGATACGGATCCACATATTTGTATCCGTGCAGGGCTCTACCGATCTGGCTCCCAGCCCCTTGGCATAGATGACAGGGGCTGGGAGCCAACTCCTGCCACCGGAGGCCAGCAGTGTGGAGCTGGATCCAGTCTTGAGTCACTTGCCGCAAGCGGCTTGGAGCCTGATTCAGCTGAGAGCTGCTTGCTGCTGCCAGCAGGTGGCTTGGCAGCCTGGTCAATTCACAGGCTACTCCTGGGATCAGAAGTAGTTAGTGAAATTGACCAGGCTGTTGAGCCACCTGATGGCGGTGCCAAGCAGCTCAGGGCCGGATCAGGCTCTGAGCCTCCTGCTGCTGCTGGCAGGCAGCTCAGGGCCTGATCCAGCCCTAAGCCCCTTGTCTCAAGGGGCAGCAGCCTCTGGGCTGGCTCATGCCACTGCCAGCAAGTGGCACAGGGCCCAGTCTGGCCCTGAGCTGCTTGTTGCTCGGGGTCAGATCCAGCTCTGTGTTGCTTGCTGGCAGCAGTGGGAGCAGCCTTGAGTCTTCTGCCCCTTGTGGCAAGCAGCTGGGAATCAGACTGCACTCCCAGCCCCTGCGTTTGCAGCAGGAAATGGCTCCAAGCTCCCTGCTGCTTGTGGCAGGTGGCTCACAGCTGGATCCAGCTCCGTACCACTTGCTGCAGGCAGCTGAGCCGGGGTCTGAGCCCTTGCCATTTGCAGCAAGGGGCTTGGGGCTGGAACTGGCTCCCAGCTGCCTGCCGGCAGTGGCAGGAGCGAGGTCAGGCCCCTGGGGATGAATTGGGGCCCTGAAGCCTGGTCATGCTCCCAGGTGGGGGCAGGGGCTGGGGCCCGAGCTCAGGCCCAGAGGATGTCTGCTAGTGTAGAAATGTCCCTAAGTGAACTTCACAAGGTCAACTTTAAGTCGAGTCAAAGTCGGCCTTGTGAAGTCAACTTAAAATAGCCCCTCCAGTGTAGACATAGACAAAAAGGGGCTACAGGAACAAGCTGATCATGGTCTGTTGACAAAACTACTTCTATAACTAGCCAGAGGTTCTGAGTGTGGGGGCTTCTTCTCTAGAGACTGGGCAGAATTCTGAGGCAGACCGGATCTGCTTCACAAACAAATCTGATCACAGGGAGAGACAGTGGAGACCTGACCTCTGACTCTTTCAGGCAAAAGGAAGCAGCATGTGGAGTGAGACCTCTGAGGATGTATCTTCACGACTAGGAAAAATCCTTGGTTGGCCCATGCCAGCTGACTCAGGCTTGCAGGGCTGTTTCATTGCTGTGTGGACTTCTGCTCTGGGGCTAGAGTCCAAGCTCTGAGATCCACCCATCCCACACATCACCTGGAGCCCAGATGTCTACAGAGCAATAAAATTGCCCTGCAACATGAGCCCTGCGAATGAGCAAGCCACGGGTGTCTAGTTGCTGCGCAGGTATACACTGAGCCTCTGCCATCATCTGGTCTAACTGGGACACATAGAATCTGCAGGCTTGTCTAATGTGTGGCCCAGGGGCCAGACTCTGGCCCATCAAGGGCTTTCATCCAGCCCATGGAGTGCTGCTGCAAGAGCCTAGGACCTGGGGCTGGCCAGGGCCCTTGTCAATTTCCCGCTCTGAGCACAGGACAGCTACAGGGAGACATGGCATGGCTGGAGAGCCATTCAGGGGCTGGATTCAGCCCCTTTCGAGTGAGTAGGGGCCAGGTAAAGGGGGACGGCCCTGAGCAGTTTAAAATCCTGACCTCTACATCTCTCCCCAGTTCTGTTCTGCTCTCCTACCACACCTCTAACCCCAGCACCCCTGTCCCTCCCAGACCTTAGTAGCAAAAACTCACCTGTAGAGATTGCTACTCATCAGTGTTTCTGTACAGAAATGCCCAATGCCAAAACCTGTGACTCCTGCAGAGCTGCCAGGGTTTCTGTCCTGTCTCTGTCTGACTGGTCTCCTCTCCCTCACCTCAGCACTGCTCTCCTTTCTCTGAGCAGTTCTTGGCAGGGAGTGAGGAGAGCAGAATTGGCGGGGTCCCTGTCAGGAAGTAGCTGAGTCCTGCCACCCAGCTGCTCTGCTCCCTCCCCTCACCCTTTTCCCTCCCCTCCTCTCCCATGCGCTGCCTTGCTCCCCACGCTCTGCCTTGCCCCCTCACACAAGTGCCCCTGTGCCCTTGTCCTCTGTATACAGTGCAAGCACAAGCAATGCCAAATATCACAATAATCATTATACTATTAAAGTTTATTAATAAGATTGATTTCTATGTCTTATCTATCAAAAATATTCTCACCGGCCCCTCAACTGAGAAAAGAATTGCAATGTGGCCCCTCACCCAAGAAGGTTGGACACCCCTGAAACATAGGGTTGGAAGGGACCTCATGAGGTCACCTAGTCCAACCCCATCACATTGGGTAGCATGATGTGTCATCACATGAACAGAGACGTAAAGACAGGGCTGGACACACAGCACTTAATCCAATATCGCTCCCTTCTCCTGTCCCATCTATTCAGCCAGACTGTGAAAATTCAGCCTGGAGGCCTGCTCAGCTGTGTTCCTCACACACACACTAGAGTGCTAATTGCTGTCAAAATGGTCTTTAAATCTAAACTGCCTAAAATGATCCCCTGAAAGCTGCCTGAGTGCAGAAAATACAAGCCACAGAAATGCAGCCTCCCCTCCAAAGGTCAATGGCTGGGGCTACACCTGTTTGTTCTTTTACTGTTACCCTCCACCTCTGAAGCTAGTCATGGAAATAACTCCTTCAGACAGCTGGTTTCCAGCTGCATAGGAAGGGGAAGATGCTGCCACTGTCTGCAGGAGCAGCAGGGTGTCCCCCTGCCTGCCTGGAAGGTTAGAAGAGCTGCTGATGAGCAGAGCTGAAAACAAGTGGGAGGGAGAGAACTGCTGTCCTGTTCCAAACTTAGACTTAAGATGCATTTAACCCCCTCTCTGCTGGATCTTCCATACAGAGGTTCCTCCAAATGCCTGTGTGTAACTGGGTGAAGCCTGGAAAATGCCAAACTGCTGCTACTATCCAGTGAGGTCTGGCAGCACAGGAAGATGGCTGGGTTGTGGCAGGTATCAGCAGGGAAGGATGTACCTAACTATAAAGGAAAGAATGCACTGGCAGATGCACCCAGCTGTTGCAGATATCCAGTGGGATGAGCAGCCTGGGTAGGGTTACCAGGTGTCAGACAAAAGGAGGACATGTCCTCTGTCCGGCAGGCATTTTAAAAATACACAATTATGTCTGGCTTTTTACTTACAGGGGTTAAAGTGTGCTGGAATGTCCCGGAACACCATATTTTTACGAAGAAGTGTTCTGTGGCCCCCTAAAAACAGAAGAATATTACATTAATACTACATTTTCTCCATGTGTCCTCCTCTTTGTGCTTCCCTGTCCTCCTTTCCATGCTTTGGTATCTAGTAACCCTAAGCCTGGGGAGGTTCCCAGGAGTTTGAGGAGGCACCTGGCTGCTGATGGTAGGGAGGCAGTAAGTGAAACCACTGTGACAGCTGGGCTGGGCATTTTGTTTGCATTAGAAAGCAAAGCCACACTGCAGTCCCAGCACAGTCTCCTCCAGAGTTTGCCCTTTGCACTTGTGGCAGGGTTCCTATGTTCAAAGGGCAGTTAACGTGCAACATCAAAGGTAATAAGTGGGGCCGTGGGGGAGCTTGTAGGCCATGCAAAAGGAAGCCTTTCTGGCAAAGCCACCTGTACTACAGGGTTCTGCTGGATGTCGGATGAGGATTCAAAAAATCCTCCCCACACCCAGTCTGGAAATGGCCCCCTTTATCACAGAGCTTGTCAGGATTGTGGAGGGTCTGAGGTGATGTGCTCCTGGCTTAGGAGGAGGGGGAGAGTGTGAGATATAGGTTGCTGGCAGAACAGTAACCCCCAGGAGGAGCAAACAAGGGAAAAAACAGAGACTCTGTTACCAAAATAGACTACACCAGCTGAAGGGTGGGAAGGGAAACAGAGCTGCTCACCACTCTCCTATCAGCCTCAGGAGTCATGACCCACCAGCCTCAGCAGCAGCAGGGTGGAGCCTCAGGCTCCTGACATCATTCACTTAATTCTGAACCTTGGCCTCTAGATTTACCTCTCCCTCACCAGCCTAATTTGCTTTCCTGACATTGGTTGTCAGTCCCCCCCCCCCCCCCAACACACATACACTTTTCCCCCTCCCTGTCTCCTTGTCTTCCTTTCTTTGCTTTTCTTTCCTCTCCTTCTCCCCCACCCCAACTCCCCTTCCCACACAGCAATCCCCTTCTCTCCCCATTCCAACCCTGAGTGCCTCTGCCTGTCATGGGTTTTTGCACTATACAAACAAATGCACAAAGAAATGTATGTTCTAAAACATCCTGAAATGGCTTACTAGCTCCCCTGGCCCACTGCTACTATGCTGTGTCTTGCTCCCCTTGCCCTGTGCCCTTGCAGAGTGGGTGGGGTATGGAGCGGGGGCAGGAACCCCATCTGTGCTATGTATGCGTTGAGCATCCTGTGCAGTGTGGTTCTGAGCCCGCCTGGGGTCTTCAAAGGCAACCACCAGACAAATAACTGGAAGGCTAACTGTCCCCAGGATTGCAAGTGAAGTGTCTTGTATTTGTTTTACACAAAGAAGCAGTCTTGTGGCATTTTTAAAGACTAACACGTTTATTTATCATGTGTGCTTCCATAAGAGAAAATCCCACTTTGTCAGACACTTGAAGATGGAGAACTTACTGGATGTGGGAGAAAATAAATGCAGGGAAGTATAAATTCTTCAAGCATCTGATTGAAGTGGGATTTTCTCCCATGAAAGCTCATACAATAAATAAATCTGTTAGTCTTTAAAAGTGCCACAAGACTCCTTGTTTGTTTTGCTGAATTAGACACAGCTACCCCTTTGGAACTCCTTTCTGTGTGTGTCTCCTTCAATGTAGGCCATTTCTCCTCCTCCCTTCTGATGTACTCTGACAGACAGACACTATAGCAATGCCTTTCTGCTGAGTGCACCGCCATCTACAGGGAAGGAGCAAGCATTGCAGATAATTCACCAGGGTGCATCCTTCCCTGCACGCAAAGCTTGGACACTGGTGGCACAAAGGGACTGGCAGTCCACATGTCTGGCCACATGCAGTGGCAGGGATTATTTATGTTTTACACTGTTTAGGACTTGCTATAGTGATTCCTCTCAACGCAAGGGGAGCAGGGGAGAGATGAGTGTGTGCACCTGGTCTTCTAGGAAGTGACCTATAAAGAAGATTAGGTATGCCCTAATGTTTTTGACAGCTAAGACAGCAGATGGTCCTGCAATCTATGCTTCATGCTGTGTGTGTGTGTGCAGGCACTTGAGCTGACAGCTGCAATGACTGTGGTTATGGATTCATTAGAAGTGTGTTTGTTAGTGGAGGAGGACAGAAGTCGGCCATGTGGGACCAAATTCATCCTTGGGGTAACTCCACAGTGGTGATGGGGAAAAAAGGGGGTAGCTTCTTGATTTTTCCACCCAGACCTCAGTACGATGAGCCTGATCTAAAGTGCACCAGGCTTCCTGCTCCCACCACCCGGCCAGCTGCAGCAAAGCTGGACACGTGGGCTCCCTGCTCCCGCTGCTGCCAGCACAGCTGCAGGGTATGTGGGGCACTTGGCAGTCCCTGCCCCGCGGCCAGGAGGGGGAAGATATGCAGGGTGCAGGGGGATTCCTGTCCTGGGGACTTTTTTTCCCCTGCCTGGCTCTTCTGGTGAGAGCCAGGCAGGGGATTGGGTGGCAACATGACCCCTGCCAGGGAGCCA
The DNA here is from genome assembly GCA_007922195.1 of Podocnemis expansa. Taxonomy (NCBI): domain Eukaryota; kingdom Metazoa; phylum Chordata; order Testudines; family Podocnemididae; genus Podocnemis; species Podocnemis expansa. The sequence goes on from ML682025.1 coordinate 3,870,813, forward strand.
TGTTGCCACACCTCCCTGGGTGCACCTCTCCTAAATCCCCTCTCCTAAAAGTCCTTCCCTGGACGTGCTAGTTTGATTTGTGGGGACCTGTTAAATCAATTTAATTTAAATCGATTTAATGGTTGTTATATCAATTTAGCTTGAATTGTTTCAAGCTAAATTGATTTAACTCCCTGCGTGTGGACATAGTGTCTGTCAGTGAAGAACAAAGCCTGAAAAATCAAAAGAGAGATGCCAGCAAACCAGCGCAGGACAGAGCACTTCACCTTCTCACTTCCCAGCCTCCAGCTTTACAGTGGGAGCCCAGCCAGGTCATCACTGCCTGTTCATTTTTCCCAGGGTCATGCTGAGAACAGCCTATTGGCTAGAGCCCATAGAAAAGCCTGTCTGCGCATCCACCCCACTGGTATTGTCAGGATTGCATTTATTTTCACTTCCCATTTATTTATAAGACTCTAAAATAGTTACCTATCTCTTCTTTCCATGCCAGCTGTGTGTCTGGGGCAAACATTTTACAGCACTTCACCCCTGAACTAACCTAATGGCTCTTGAAACAAACACAGCTCTCATTATTAGGCACCTGGCATCCCCAGTGATTGAAGCAGGGCTCTTTCAGCTCACTCATCACTATGGTCACATTGCCTATGTCTACACTTGGGGGGCCGCTGGAAGTCAACTTAACAAGGTCGACTTTGTCAACCTTGTTAAACTGACTTCAAGGTATGTCTGTGTAGACAGGGAGCAGACATACCCAGGGTGCCCCTCCTCCTACCCCTCCCCCAGTTCAGATTGGGCCCCTGCTGTCTAGGGAGGAGCTGGGAGCTGGGTCACCCTCTGAGCCCTTCTCTGCCGGTGGTGGGGCCAGCAAAGAGGGACTAGGAGCCAGACCTGGCTCCCCCCCCCCCTTTATGGGGGGGAGGGGTTGGAACTGGCTCCTACCAACCCTGACAAGTCACTCCACCGAATTTGGCTCCCTCCCTCACTTATCAGGGCAGGAGGCTCCCCAACCTGGTCAATTTTACTTCTGTGAAATTGACCAGGCTGCGGAGCCTCCTGCCAGCTGTGACAAGCGACCTGGCGCCCAGTTTGGCCTTGGGTCACTTGTGCTGCTGGCAGAAGCCGGCTCCAACTCCCCTCCCCCCACCCCGCCACCCATGGAGAGGGGCTGGCAGTGATGGCACCCCCAGCTCCTTTCTGTAGGTGGTGGGAAGGCAGAGAGGGATTAGGAGACTGACCTGGCTCCAAGTCCCTCTCCATAGCCAGGGGCTGGGGGACCTGACATCACCCCTGGCCACTTGCAGCTGGAAGCGGCTGGGGTGATGCCAGCTCCCCACACCGGCAAGGGGTGATGTGGACGCCGCCAGCCCTCAGCTCCTTGCCAGAGGGCAGGAGCCAGATCGGGCCCCCAGTGGGATCCCATCATGCCGGGGGCAGGGAAGGGGACAGGCGCTGCCCTGCAACGCCAGCTTAAATGATAAGTCGACTTCCAGGGCAGGAGTTATTAAGTCGACTTAAGCAATTGCTTAAGTCGACTTAATAATTTCTAAATATAGACTGGGCTTAATTTAGGTCGACTTAAAGGGCTTTAAGTCAACCTAAGCCCATAGTGTAGACATAGCCATTCAGAGCAGCCTCTGAGTTTGAATATTTTTTGTGTGCTCCCATTGGGCTGAGCCATGTCCACATTAAGGTACAGCAAAAGGTAGGGGCCTGATTCACGACTGTGTTACACCAGCCCCCATGACAGTATAAACCAGTCAGGGGAGTAATGCAGTGATGACTCAGTCTCATACCTGCCCAGCTGGTGGTCTGATCTCCAAACCCAAATGTGAGGTTTGCAAACCTGTGTTGCTGGCTTATAAAGATTTGAATGCACAAGTTTTGATCAGCTTTAAAATATGGTTGTTTGCAGTAGGTCATATATAAACACAGGGCAAGGTCATGAAACTTGCACACACAAAAAAATAAAGTGCACACAAAAAAATTCAATAGTGCTAATACTGGTGCTCACAAAGAAATGTTTTTGTGCACACAAAGAAATTGTTTGAGTACACAATCTATGAGTAATTAGAGGGAACATTGAGGGCAATAATTTAAAATTATTTCCAGGTGACAGAGTTGGTACATTTGGAGGCCAGAGTCTGTTCTCTGTCATTTAATGCAGCAACTTTACAACATTATAGGGTGCAGAAGTCATATATATTTTCTGGAAAGCAAGGAGTCTACATAGTCTCCCAAAGGTGTAGAGAAGTAGTTTTCAAACTTTTTTTCTCAAGACCGAGTTGAAAAAAAATCATTTATGCCTGTACCCAGCAAGTACATCTTTGAGCAATGCATTCCAGTCTTTTGGTGGCAGCAGCAGGGGGTGCTGCGACGTAGTACCTGAGGGTCTACAACCCAGTCCTGAATTCTGACCCTAAGTTTGAAAACCACTGGCACAGAGGATGGGCTCAGAGTGAAGACTCAATCAGTCTGTCAGTATGATGAAATGTTCCCGCAGTATATTGCATGCTGTGTAGAGTTCCACTGGCCACTGGCAAACATGAGAGACAAAGCTGAGGCTCAAGATGTGTGGAACTTTTGTTTCAGTCTGTAGCTGTTTTCTTCAATAAATGTTTCCTGCTTAAAATAGATGGTGATTACATATTGTATGATGAAACAAACAAGGAGTCCTGTGGCACTTAAAGATTAACAAATAAATAAATTTGTTAGCCTTTTTAAGTGCCACAGGACTCCTTGTTTGTTTTACTGACCTAAACTAACACTACTACCCCTTTGGAATGTGGCATATTGCATCACAGTAAGTGGGCATGATCCTGAGGGTTGTGGGAACATTACAGGGTGAGGGACAAAGTAATTACAAGAAGGTTCTGCAGACACTTAGTAATCTCAATTGGTGAAGGCAGAACTTTCACTGATCACAGGAATAAATTGTACTCTAGCTAGGATGTGTTTTTCTTTATTACTTATTCTGTTAAATCATTTCTGTTTGCTTTTGGGAAACACCACGGTGTAGCCATCAAGACTAAAACCCTAAGGAAGAGAGAGGCCTTTCTAACTGAGCTGGAACATAATTCTGTTGCATTGCTGCTGACTCAGAGGCTTTCTTCTATTAATTTATATGGTGGAGTTCTGAGCCTAAACTATCTGACAGTATTTCTTGAAATAGCTGGAAAGTCAGAGCACTGGACCAGAGCACTAGTAATCTAAATATCAGAGGAAACAATTGGAAGAATTCAGTCAAAACTAAAGGTGAAAACTTAAGTGTTCACAGTGTATGGTCCAAATTCTGGCCAAGGATATATCTGGTTAATTCTGTTTGGATTGATGTGGGCAGGGACAGTGTATCTTTGGGACCCACTTGTGCTGCACTTGTGTCTGAAATGTCTGGTCACTGATAAAGATTACCAGAGTCAAGAGGAAACATGCAAACAGAAGCAGCAATTTTTAAGCTATACAGTCTAACTTTGGCTTGATCGGAAATAGTTCCTTCTTTGGAGAAAGTGCTACTTTTCGGGTGATGTCACTTCCAGCTGGAGACCAAAGGGAGGCTACTACATAACTGGTCAACTTTCAATAACGAGTCAGTTCTCTGTGAAATGAAATACATGGTAACCAGCACACAGAGATCTACACCAATGATATTTGCTAGGATGAAAAATACAAGGACTAGCTCATGCTTCAGGGCACAAGCTAACTGCCAGCTGAAAGGAGAGAGAAATGCTTTCTGGAAGTGCAGTATAACCAGCCTGATGATTGGGTTGGTCCACTTTGGGGGCTTTGGTTTTGCTGTGAGTGTTTTAGTCCAGGTGAGTGTCCAGGGCAGGGTATGGGGCAGTTCCTGTACCTAGACACAGAGTTAGGTCTCTGCTTCTTTCTTCTGGAGAAGTGTAGCATCATGTGCAACATTGCCAACCCCAAGCATTCAGAAATGAGATTTTTAAAAAAATAATAATAATGTGGCACTCTTTAGGTGCAATCAGGTCAGGTTTCCTTGGTGTTTCTTCACAAGTGGCTAGGATTCTCAAATAATCATATCAGTCTAGAGCAGGGGTCTCAAACACATGGCCCATGGGCCACATGTGGCCCCTAAAGCTATTTCCTGTGGCCCTCAACAACACTGTTGTTACTGATGTTTACAATACTGTTGTATGAAAAGGTTTCAGTAGTGCAGCCCTTGGGCTAACGTACTAGTCCTCATGTGACCCTGTACTAGCCCTCGTGAGGCCCTCATAGTGATTTGAGTTTGAGACCCCTAGTCTAGAGTCTGGTGATTTAAGAAAACCCAGCTATCACAACACTCATAGTAAAGTCCTGATAGTTGGTTGAGTAGGGTTCTGAGAGTTGAGTTACAGACCCCATGCTCAGCTAAAGCAAGGCATGGGGTAGTTTGGAGCCAGGAAATTTCAACCCCTCAGCAGCTGCAGGGCATGCTTCGGGTGGTGGGAAAATGTGAAAGGGAACTGGCACTTTCACATTAGGAGTGACACACACTGCGAGGACATGAGCTGGCACCTGGAGCTGTGAGAAGAGTGACTACAGAAATGGTCAGGCCACTCTGGAAGCAGTCATCTCTCTGTTCTCCCCACTTGTTTGGATTTGGGAATCCAAGACAGGAGATGTCCCTTTAGCAGATTGTGACCATGCCCCAAACAGGGTGGCCTCTAGCTGATAATGGTGGAAAAATGTAGAAGAGCTTCAGACAGAATCAGCTAACCTCTCCAGAGGCAGTTGATAAAAGGAACAAATGCTGAGGTTTCAAGAGGGTTGTCTCTGTCACCTGTCCTAGCTTTAGCTGTGCAGGAGCCTGAAGAAGACAAGCTAGCTGTCCTACTCCCTTACTAGCAAGTCTGGCTTTTGTGGTTTGCAAAACACTTGGGGTAATAGATCACAGGCAAAGATTCCCTAACTAGACACACCTCTTCCTTATATCCCTCCTTATCCAAAGGCAGGCCCTCCTCTTTTCCTGCATCTCTCCACAGGGAACCCTGCCCTCTTCTCAGCTGATTCTTAGTAGCCAACAGGGCTGGCTAGTCTTAAGCCTTCAGCTGTTTAAGCGGCATGCACCCCTCTTACACGCACCCACACCCCAGACCAGTCATTTCAACGTATTTGCTAACTCCTATCCATGTGCCTGAGTTTGAGTTAAAAGGAAATGTTTCAAACAACAGTCACTCCTCTTCCTCCCTGTTCTGTAATTTACTGCACAGACTTTCTAGCCTGGTTTACTTTACAAACAGTGCCAGATTTTCCATTAGACACTGTAGGCACAGCACCTAGGGCCTATGAAATTTTTAGGGCCTACAGAGGAGGAAAAAAATTAAAAAAGCAGAAAAAATAAGGAAAAATAAGCAAAATCACATGGTTTAACATTAGAATATTTTAAAGTGCATCATGTCAATCAACGTAATTCAATTGGCATTTACCCCTCTTTTTGCACATTTCAAAGTGAAAGTGCCTAGGGCCTATGAACACCAAAATCTGGGCCTGTTTACAATTGTACTTCCATTGCTAGGAATGGGATTCATAAAAGTGTGAATCTTTTAAAAGGCTGTAAAAGCAAGTATTTAAAACAAGATGCCATGAGAATAGATGCTGATTCACTTGCTGTGTTTATTTTCTTTCTAAAACACTTGCACAAATTTTAGTATGAGAGAGAGTGACAACGACCAAATAGTTAGTTGGTGTGAACAGAAACCACTGTGGTGGAGCTGCACCACCTTTCATCAGCTGATGATCTGGTGTTGTACTGAAATAAGCAGAAGTTCTGGCAGGCGCTGTGTAAACTCCTCTCTGCTCCGGCAACACCCTCTGCATCTTTGCCAAAGTACCTCAGCACTGTCCTGCTGGGCCCTGTTGCTATATGAGTCAACTTCTAACTCCTTAATCTGTACCCATGCACTCAACCCTGACTTGGAGAATCTCTGCTAATCCAGTCATAAGCCCTCCTTCTACTCATGTCCCATGGTAACCATCATCATGTTTGCTGTTGTAGCTCTGAGCTTTCCTACCACCAGCTCTGTTCATGAAACCCATTCCTGACTCATTCAGCACTTGAAAGGAAGTAGACATTTTGATTGGGAGTGGGGCCAGCTGGATTGTATTCTTGGCTTTGCCACAGGCATCCAGTTACACGAACTGGGCTAACCACTTACACCCTTTTTGCCTCCAGTTCTCCATCTGTGAAATGAATATAAAACTTCACTAACTCACAGGAACTCCTGTTATGCAGGGAGCCAGATCAGTCTTAAGTCTAAGAATGTTGTGTGCCCCAATTCATTAATATTAGCAAAATGCTTTGAGATTCCTGGAGGGGAAGGTGCAATGTACATGCCATTACTACACTTGCATGTCATCTATGACTTCACTGCACTTTGAGTGCTGCCCACCCATTGAGACTGGCAGGAAAAGACCTTAGCGCTTTGGAGAAAGATAAATCAAAACTGAGGATCAGATGGCATCATACTTCACCCAGTTGATTTCCTGTGGTTGCCCTGGCTCCAGGTAATTGGTGAACCTCAGACCTTCCTGGTCCCCAGTATCTATGCTGGTTTGAGATAGAGAATCTTAGAGCTGCATCATGAGCAGATGTCCCCACAAGAACCCTTAAGATTAAAGAATCACCCCCAGCCCTAGTAGCTGGGATGTTAAGTGACAAACACACACTTTACTAGAGCTGGCCAAAAAAGTGTGTTTGTGAGGAGAGAGTTTCATGGAAAATTTTGAAGTAGTTTTAGAAAAAACATATTGTGGAAAAGAGTGATATTCCACCCCCCCCCCACTTGAAATGTTTATTGAAAACATTTGTTTGTTGAAAATTTTTGGTTTTGCAATCATTCATTTTCTGAATTTCTTTTTTTTACCTACCTTTACCCCTTTGCTGTTTTTATTTTTCATTTTGCCATAGGAAGTAAGGGGTGGAGGTAGGTTGGGAAAATGTGTGGGGAATAAAGTGGGAAGAAAAAATTTAAATGGCTAACTTTAATTTTTCAATTTTGTTGAGAAGAATTCAAATTATTTTTTTTAAGTCCCCCAGACTTTCTGATTTTTGAAAAATAAGCCAGGTTTTTATGGCAGTTGGGGGAAGGGGGAATCATTTTAAAAAGCATCCACCCAGTTGTAACACACACATGCACACACCTGAAATCAGAGAGCCAAAGTCCAGAGGGGCAGTGACAGATTCATATCACATACCTGCATGCTGCGGAAAACATATGGAGTATGGGCACATATAGCAATACACACTGTAGCCTGTAGGTATTTGGTAGCTAAGGCATACATTGAGGCAGTAAAGCAATGAGCTTACAAGCCTCTATCCCAATGGTTCCCAACTTTTTATCTGCTGTGCATGGCACACCTTGATACCTTCAAATTTTTTTGAGGCACACCACCATTAAAAAAAATTCATGAATATTCAAATTAACTATATATTATGAATATTCATGAACCATGGCACACTGGTTGGGAAATACTGCTATGTGGGGTAGTTGGGGTAGCAGAGCAGGGGTGGCAAAGCATGGGAGGTCAGGAGTCGTGTGCAGTGGCAGGAGTGAGTGTGGGGAGCAGAGCAGGGCAGGGGTGGCAAAAGCAGACAAAGGTAGCCATGTGGGGAACAGCACAGGGGTGGCAAGAGAGGAGAGGGGAAGGGAGAACAGTCTTTTTGGTAACAAGGCACACTTCAGTGAAACAAAAAATTCCAAGGCACACCCACTTTTTTCAGCTAATTGATTGGTCATAAATGTCACATTTACTATGGTCACAGTCTTACTAGAGAGGTACATGGTATACCATCTAATGAAGGATCAAATGCTTAATGTTTCAAATCCACTGGGGAAAGAATATACCATCACAGATACATTTTCAAAATGTCAAATATTTCTAACTATTCATGGCCCTAAATCTGTTCCACATGCAGCACTCTTATTTTCCTCCCATTCTGTAAGTTCCCCCATCTTCAAAGTGTCTGACAAAGTGGAATTTTTTCCCACAAAAGCTCATACAATAAATAAATTTGTCAGTCTTTAAGTGCCACTGGACTCCTTGGCTCTTTTGCTATAGCCCAGGACAAGTTTGAACTGCAGCCTCAGGATGTATGTGGCTGCAGCTTGGGTACCTCATTAGCTCTCAGGAGTCAGACAGGTCACAGGTGTACAGTACTTACCACACAGACAGCAAGGAAGCCAGGGCAGTTAGCCAAACACCCTCATCACACAGGCAGCTCAGCGTTAGGGGCAGGGCAGAAAGGGGCCAACAGCAGGAACTCACAGCCAGGGAGCCTGCCTGGGGTCTGAGGCTAAATAGCACAGGCCCCAGCAAGAGGGGCACGCTCTGCATGCACCTCTCCGGCCAGTAGGGGTGGGACCTCCTCAGGCCAGGTGCTGTGAAAGGAAGGAAGGAAGGGAAGGGAGGAGAGGGATGGTCAGGCTTGCTCCCAGCCACTGCAGCGCCAAGCTGGCAGGGGAATGCGTTCGGCTAGGTATGCTCATGCTTGTGTCTATTTTTAGACTGTTGCCCCATGTCCAGCAAAAAGCGGACAAAACTGGCTTATTTTTAAATGCCTGGAGGAGGGAGGACAGCAGAGCAAAAAGAATGACGTGTCCTCCTTTTGCCGGATGTCTGGTAACCCTACCCATGCATAGGGTTACCAGATGTCAAGCAAAGAGAGGACATTGCCTCCTTTTTCCCTTCATGTCCTCCGTCTGGCAGGCATAGTAAAAATACATGATTTTTGTCTGGCTTTTTACTCACAGTGGTTAAAGAATGCTGGAATGCCCTGGAACACTTTCTTTTTAGGGAGAAATGTTCCAGGGCCCCCGAAAAACAAAAGAGTATTATATTAATAGTACATTTTCTCCATGCGTCCTCCAATGTCCTCCTTTTCGTACTTCCCTGTCCTTTCCATGCTTTGGGATCTGGTAACCCTACCCATGCAGCCTCCCACAGTGGCAGGGAAAGGATACCCCCACAGCCTGCAGCCACAGCAAGGGAAGGATCCTCCCTGCAGCCTGCAGCCGTGCCAGGGAAGGATCTCCCGCCCCAGCTGCATCCGCAGCAGGGGAGGGATCTCCCTCGCAGTCCACAGCCACAGCAGGGGAAGGATCCCCCTCTCCCCCCACAGCCATGGCAGGGAAAGGATCTCCCCCCCAGCCTGCAGCCACGGCAGGGGAAGGATCCCCCCCAGCCTGCAGCTGCGGCAGGGGAAGGATCCCCCCCTACACCCTCAGGCTGCAGTAGGGGATGCAATCCCCCCTGCCATGGCCAGAACCAGCAGGGAGGATTGCTTCCCTGTGGCGGCCAGAGGCGGCAGGGGTGATGGCTTCCCTGCGGCGCCCATTGGAATTGGCGCCGGCAAAGCCCCTTTCGCCAGGCTGTAGTTAAAGCCCTGTATTAGTGGTGCTTACAGCCAGCGCCACAAAGCCGCCCCTTTAATAGTGTGGCTCTATTGAGCCACTTGAGGTCACCAGGGCTTTTATGGCTCCCACTCAACTGCTCTCCTCTCGTGGCACACTGAAGCAGCTGCCGTGGCACACTGGTGTGCCGTGGCACACCGGTTGGGAACCACTGCTCTATCCTGTGAGACATTGATTTAAGCAGTTAGCAACAAGGCTCTGAGGCCTGTGAACTTTGGCCCAGATAAATGGTCTGAGTTTAAAACCCTGAGTTTTGGGGATCTGGAAAATAGTGCACACAAATTTTCCTAAGTATAAGTTGGGATTCCCAGATGAACAGTAAATTTAATAACACTGGGTCTGATCTTGGAACAAGAATCCAGCAAACCTCCAAGTGTTAACTAGAAACTCTTCAAGTAATTAACACGCAACCCATAAATCAGGCAACAATACATCTAATATGGAAACTGTCATTATGCACTAATACCCACATGCCTGCTAGCACAATTAGCTCAAAATGCACATATGCACATGGGACTATATTCACACACATACTACACAGGCTAACACAATTTGACTGAAATTTAAACTGGTGAAAGTTAGATGCATTTCATAGCACTAAGGAACTATGTGTTACCAAATTGAAACTAACTTGAAAGTCTAACTGGAAAAATACAACCAGTAAATATTTGATATCTCATCTGAGGAGTGACATCCACTGATATTTAGCACAACACCTGAGGTTCAGCTAGCAGAATTCAGAGTGGATGCTTGGCTAAATAATTAGCCTTCCATTGATTCCAGCAGGTAATAATTCTGCAGACTAGAAGTAGGCAGCAGTTTCCCACACCATGGATGGGCACATGTACAGCTGGCCTTGGCCACAGGAAACAATGTCTGAGTGCCATAAATAATTAAAATCCAAAGGAAGTGAGAACTGTGCAATGTGATAAGTGAGGAATTCTTTTCTCACATGTGTAGCAACTTACGTCACCACTTCCCCTTCATACATGGTGGTATTGCTGGTCATTAAGCTATCCAGTCCTTTAAAATTATCTGAAACTTATTATTTGTATTACAGCTACAGCTAAACAAACAAGGGTTTCTGTGGCACTTAAAAACTAACAAATTTATTTAGTGCATGAGCTTTCGTGGGACAAAATCTTACTTTGTCAGATGCTGAAAAGAAACCTCTACAGCTAGAGGCTCCAACCAAAATCAGTCATTCTCTGCCAGGTGCTGTATGACTAATTAGTAAGACTAAACAGAAGGACAGAGATTGGTTGGGAGGAAGAAAGGATTATTATTCCTCTGTTCAGACAGAAGGTCTTAGGCACAGAGAAACTAAGGTCCAGATCCTGAAAGATATTTAGACTCCTCACTTTGGTTGATTTCAGTGGAAGTGGGAGGTCTTGGGACCTTTGGTTACCATGATTTGTGTGTAGGTAGGAATGGAGTTAACCCTGAGTCTAAGTTTGAACCCAGGTCTTACACTGCATTTATTTCTGTAATGTATACCTTGTACATGATTGATTGCAAGTCTGCTACAAGTGCACCAGGTTTCTGTATCAGATATGGACTGGCTACAATTTCCTCCCTCAAGAGATGCATCAGATTTGATCACTATTGGGGCTGGAGCAAAGTTGGGGTGAGTGGGTCCAGGGCTGCCCACCCTTGTGGGGAACCCCCATTGCAGTGTCCAGCCCTGCCAGTACTGGGGAGTGGGGACAGGGACAGGGACAGGGTCAGGGGCTCTGGGGCCCTGGCCAGCACTGCCCTGCTGGGAGAGGCTGTCGGCTGGGCACCTGCTCTGGGAAACTGGGGCTGTGCGTGAAGCATATCTCCTCACATGCTGCAGGAGCTGGCCGGCACTGAGCTGAGTGGAGCCACTGCCTGGCCCCAACTTTTCCCCTGCTGTCACGTCTGCCACTCAGCACGCAAGTCCATCCTGATCCAGTGAGTGTAGTGCAGTGCAGTGTGCCATGAGCAGCTGCTGAGAGGACTTCCTCCACTTGCCCTCACTGAGAACACACGGCCTATGTTGGGCCGAGGATGGGGGTGGAGGTAAAGGTTTCAAGGGGTGCCACTGTGGGGAAGAGGTTGAGAACCTCTGGGGTGGAGAATGCCGTGGCATTGCAGGGGTGGGGTCTCCTTCCTCCTCCTGGGAGCTCTGTGGGCCAGCCGCCAGGCATACGTCATGATGGAGATGGAGCAGCTTGTTGCCAGCATTGGGGCCTGGTCAGTGGTAGGTTGGGCAGTGTGGCAGACTGGCAGACAGGAGTGGACTAGGGTTGGGTTATTGTGGGGGCCACAGAGACCAGGTCCCAGGGCTTAAGCCACTAAAGCCCTTACGGTAATCTGGCCCTGATCACCATAAGATCTTTTAATGCTCTCTGACAAGTATGGATGGGGTTAATTTAAATGAGATTTGTTACACCCAGCATCATCTAGCGTGGTGGTGTCAAACTCATTTAGTGTGGGGGGCCACACTGGAAGGCAGGACACTGAGGGCCATATGTCCAAACGAGCTCCCCAACCCTTTGTCCTGCAACGTTCAAAGCAGCATGGGCTCCCCTTTCCCCTTCCCAAGCCTGCAGGCTCAGACACCTTTGCTTTTCCCTGTCCTGTAGGCTCCCCTTCTTCACACTGGCTCCCAGACTCTCTCCTGCTGGGCAGCTCCTGGAGTCTCCTTCCCCTTCCGTTTCCACTTCTACTACTGCATGGTGGCAATCAGTCTGTAACAGTCACAGCCACAGGAAGGCTGGGCTTCTGCCTCCCCTCTCCCAGCCCACTCATTATCAGTCATTCAGCATGCTGGCCTTTGGTTGGGCTGAGTCCCAGGTGGCCTTTGATTGTCTCATTCCCACATGGGCCCCTGCTACTTTTTCTTTTTTTTATTTGTGATTCATGCAGTGTGCTGTCAGTCAAATTAGCATGCTGACTGACGGACTGACAGTGAACAGTTGGGGTGAGGGGTGCGGGGGCTCTCTGGGAGCCTAGCCCAGCCTGCTGTGACTGAGACTCTGATTGGCTGGCAGACCACAGCAGAGCTAAGCCAGGATCGGCTGGAGCTCTTCCTTTATTCCCCTGTGCTCTGACTTGGATCACTGAGCAAGGCACAAGCAGGCTTAGCCCTGCTCTGCCAGCAACAGCCTGTCTTTGCTGTTCACTGCTGCTGCAGAGCTGGGGCGTCGCTGGCGCTGGGCACCAGGGGCACGTGCCCCGAATCCCGGTGCCAGTGCCCAGGGTCTGGCAGCCCCCCCCCCAGTCTCTGGCCTAATTGGGCCGGAGATGCAGGGCCCAGCCACCAGCGGCCACGGCAGCCCCGTCCCCAGCTGGGCATCCAGGGCTCAGCCACGGAGGCCGCTCCTGGTCCCGTCCCCAGCCAGGGATCTGGGGCTTGGCCACCTGCGGCCATGGAGGCCGCTCCTGGACCTGGCCCCGTCCCCAGCCAGGGATCCGGAGCTCGGCCGCCCGCAGCAGTGGCCACCGCTTCCAGCCCCATCCCCAGCTGGGATGCGAGGCACACAGCAGCTTCCAGCCCTGTCCCCAGCCAGGAGGCGTGGCCTGCGGGCGGGAGGCGGGGCCTGTGGACCAGTGGCGGGGCCTGGGCCGGTGCCCAGGGTCCCTCCCTTGGGCAGCGACACCCCTGCTGCAGAGAGCTTCCGCAGGCAGCAGCTCCACTGGCTGAATCAGTGCTGTTGGCAGGCTGGATCTGCCCCCTGGGCTATGTGTTTGACACCCTGATCTAGTGGCTGAACAACACAACGCGATTTAGTTTAGTATTCCATTACAATTTCCTGACCCAGTCAGGTGGCTGGAGGCAGGATTAGCAAGTGTGTCACATGACAGGCCATGGTATCCATGTTTTTGTCTTCCCTGTTTGTGGCTGAAAATCAAATGTAAAGAAAACACAGTACCTGCTAAACATTACAACAGGGGTCAACAACCTTTGCCCACTTCTGTGCCAGTCCTTCCTCCCTGACCTCACCTGGTGCTGGCAGCCCCCAGCCCTGAAAAAACATGGCAGCCGCCTGAAAATTCAGCAGTGGTCAAGGCTGGAGTGGGAGTGCTTCCCAGGCATGCCACGCAAAGAAGTTGCCTGGTGTGGCTCATCTTGGCAGTGTGCCTCAGCCATAACACTGGTTTTTGCTGTCTGGGGCGTGTTCCAATTGGAACGTCTACTTGCCATTAGTGGCGTTTGTAGGCAATGCCACAAAAACCGCCCTTTAATAGAGCAGCTCTACTGAGCCGCTCCACGCTGCCCAGGGCTTTGCCCTATTGGCCCTGCCATAGTTACGGCTCTGGTGTGCCTGGGGACAGGGATCCCCAGGCATGCCATGAAAAGAAGCGCCTCCTTTCAGGGGTTCGCAGGCATGCTGCAGAAAGGAGCTGTCCCGAGTGGCTCCTTTGGGGAGAATCACACTACAGAAAGGAGCCACTCGGGGCAGCATTTTTGTGTCACATGGAGGCATAGGCTGGGGGGACCCGCTATCTCCTATCTCTACCCGTAGGAAGCCCCCCAGAGTGGCTTTCGGTGGCAGGAGTGGCAATTTCTGTGGTACTGCAGAGGGTGCTGTGTGCCAGTCTGAATGGGCTTGGGTGCCACTGTCAGCACATGTGCCGGGGGTTGCCTACCCCTGCCTTACAACCACCAACTAACCCAGCCAGTTAGTGAAACGGAGGGAACACTGGAGGTAAGGGTAGACCATGGGATCTCAGCTTTGTAGTTACCACCACTCTGCCTTCCCATGTGTCTAAGTGGGAGAGGTTCCTGGGGAGATGCTCTGGCTGAGGTCCAGACAGGAAACTGAGTTACAACAGAGATGAGGTGAAGAACCACTGGTTGGATTACTGAAATCCCTTGACAGATGAGAGTATTTTCCCTCTTACTGGACATACGTCAATAGCTACACCAGGGGTTTCAAACACACGGCCCTAACGCTATTTCCTGCAGCCTGCAATGACACAATCATTACCTATATTTGCAATATCATTGTATGAAAAGATTTCAGTGGTGCAGCCCTTGGGCTAATGTACTAATCCTCATGCAGCCCTCTACTAGACCTCATGTGGCCCTCATGGTGATTTGAGTTTGAGACCCCTTAGCTACACCCTCTCAACCTTTCTGCTCACAGGAGTTCCTTCTGCAGCGGCCTCTTTAGTCGCAGAAGTGGATTTCATCCTGGAGCTTGCCTTTGCTGCTTCTGATAATTTTTTGCTGTCAGTGACTTGAAACAGGTATTTAAAATAAGTAAGGAGTCCTGTGGCACTTAAAGACTAAAAAATTTATTTATTTCATGAGCTTTTTTGGGACAAAATCCCATTGTCAGGTGCTTTGATCGTCAAAGTGTCTGATGAAGTGGGATTTTCTCCCACAAAAGCTCATGCAATAAATAAATTGCTTTGTCTTTAAGTGCCACAGGATTCCTTGCTTATTTTGCTGAACTAGACTAACACGGCTACCCCTTTGGAACTTGATAGGTATTTGTTACTTTAGTCAGCATAGGATCATGATCAATACCACATGGGAGGCTCTGCAACTTTGGAGAGCCAGTGACTTGCTTGGGTTTGTTTAGATACCTTCCCATTCTCCTGGGGAATGACTTGTGACCTTTGAACTGGGGTACACAGGTACCTTAGCTAATATATAATACAAAGCATTATGGAAATTATGCTAAGCTTTATTGTGGAAATACACTATGCATGGAACTTCTGGAATTTTGCTGTTTGTATGTATTGAATCTGTCAGTCACAAGACATGTTCTGCTGCAGCTTGTTGAATATTAACAGGGTGCTAGCGTGGACAGGGGTGTTGTATTAGGGATGGCTGGTACAGATGTCTTTGTGCCATGAGCACATATGTATGAGACCAGATAATTAAAAAAGGGTGTAATCTTTGTGGCATTTGTGGAGTCTTTTACTTGTCTTTAGAAAATGGGAATATACAAAGGATCGAAACAAAGATCATGTTTGTGAACAGACTGAAGAAGTAACACTGCAAGACTGCTTTCCAGCTTACTGTGTGTTAACCTTTCTGATTTATCTTTGATTAATAAATTGATTGAATCTGTTTATTTGATAGCATACTTATAAAGAATAAAATCCTTCAGTGGTTAGCTGTCACCTATGAACTTGGAGTACTTAGTACAGTCATTACTTCTTCTTCAAGCGCTGCTCTGATGCATTCAGTAATAGGTGTCTCCGTGCCGCAGTGCCGGATTGGTCAGAAAAAACTTGTCCTAGCCTGTCAGAAGAGAGGAGGCAGCCACTGCCCCTCACACCACCCGCAGCTATATATACGGCCGCCTCCCCACCCCTCCTCAGTTTCATTTCTTCTGCCTTGAGCATCGGAATTGGAACATCTGCTCCTTGCAAATTGCAAGCAGCCTGTCCCTTAGTCTTCGACTCATTGTCCGGCTGGGTACATCTCTTCGTGGATTTAACTCCACCACGAGAGCCCCCAACATCGGACCGGAACATCACGTTGACGATGCCGGAGTTTAAACCCTGCGACAAGTGCGGCAAGGCCTTCACCCGGGACGACCCCTAGGGGAAGTGCCTTAGGTGCCTGGGCAAGGACCACATGGTCTTGGCTTGTTCCATTTGTCTCTCCTTTAAACCCGGAATGATCAAGGAGAGGGAAGAGCGACGCCGCACCGTAGCCTCAGAAGAGGCTTGGCACTCTTCACCTGAGGATTCAGGTTCACGCCCGGCACCGAGACCCTAGCTTGGCCCTGGAGCCTACGCAGCACCGTGTCACCAGTAGCCGCCGCCACCACACCACCTCGCTGCTGACTCCGGCACTGCAGCGCCTACCCGGCGCCTTGGCACCTCGGCGTCATTCGAGGTCGCCCTCAGTTAGCCCAGCACCGATGGTGCTGGACTCGCCTCGGCACTGCGCTGTGTCATCTCCGGCACTGATGGCATGTTACAGCCTGGCCTCACCGGTGCCAGGCTTGCCCCGGCACTGGCTGACTCCACCTTCGGCACCGCAGAGCCCGATGCCACAGGAGTGGGAGCCTTCCCACCCAGGCAGTCCTCCCTCCCCCAGCGAGGACTTGCCCGTGACTCAAGTAGAGTCACTTCTCATCTCATCTACCCCAGAAGCAGTAGAGGCAGCACGAGCCCTGCTGCTTCTCCCGACACCCACTGCCCCGCTTCCAATCAGAAGGGGCAAACCGGCCTTCATCTCGAAGGCCTGGGTTCACCCAGGACACTCGCCCTCACCGTCCAGCCCCCCTCTTCCACTCCAGCGGGGGCTGACACCCACTCCACAGCTGGCACCGGGGCCGGGAATCTCGACCCCCTTCCCCTGTCTCCGGCACAGAAGAGGGACCTTCTAGGGGTTCCAAACGGCCTCAGCACTGCACATCGGCCCCATCACCTTTCCGGTTTTGGCCACAAGAATGGTCCCCCCAGGGAACTCCCTCTCCTCCATGGCAGGCTCCCGGTGCCGTGCTGTCCCCAGCACCAGAGACTTTTACAGGGAAGCTCTCAGTGCATTTCGACTTATTGCACCAGGCTACAGCCCACTTAGGTATGGTGGTGGAGCCCTTGAGTCTTCCCCTTCGACGGCGCCCTTAGCAGTCCCGCCCCACCCGAGCGTATGGGACCTCGCACGCTCCCAGTGGCAGAGCCCAAGTTCCGTTTCCCCAGTTTTGGATACGGCGAGCATGAAGTATTGGGTATCCAAGTTGGGCTACCCCTCCCTCGCTGGCCATCCAGTTCCCCCCAGGGATGTGGTCCAGATGGCAATGGGGGCCAGGGAGCCCCCTAGGAACTCCCTCCCCCCCTCCAGGGAAATCAGGGAGCTGGATCTGCTAGGCCGTAAGGTTTATCTTTCATTGGCCTTCCAATTACGAGTGGCAAACAACCAGTCTATAACCAGCAGATACTTGCTGGATGTCTGGGAGTCACTTGAAAAATTTAGAAATCTGCTTCCACCTGAGGCCAGGGAAGAGTATGATGCCTTCCTGGAGGAAGGCAACATAATCTTGCAAGACTTCCTCCTTTTGGCACACAACGCAGTGGATACCGCTGCTCGCACCATGGCCTCGGCAGTTACCCTCCGCAGGGTGGCATGGCTTAGGGAGGCTAGAGCGCCTCCTAACGCACAGCAGGCAGTGCTCGACCTGCCCTTTGAGAGGGATGTCTTGTTCCCCCTGAAACCCTCTCCGTGGTGGGCACAGCCTGGGATCCTTGAGGAAAGGCCAAATACTTTGGCCTCCTCCCTCCTGGACCCCCCCCCCTCGACTTAGGTCCCCACTTCCCCTGGCAGGGCAGTCTCTTTCTTTCCCGCTTTATCCATGGTGGGAAGTGGGCCTTTGCCCCCCCTTTTTTTCACAGGAGGGGCCCCTCTGCTCACTGCCACCGCTCTTTTGACCTTTGGGTGCAGGGGGCCCTAGGGCATCACTGCCGCAGACGGCCACCCCCCCCCCATTCTCTAGGGAAGGGAGGTCTGGTGACAATCACCCCTGATCCTTCCTTGTTTCTTCCCCTTCTACCAATTGCAGGAGCAGGACTTAGATCGGGACATCAGGGGCCGACAATACAATGATGCCCACCTATGGTGATGGTACCCCAATAATGTAGTCCCCCCCCCCGCCACCATGGGGCCTGCACTGCTGCCCCCAGTCCTGGGGGCTGGACTGCAGAGTCCAGCCTCTTCTCTGGGCTGGCCCTGGGTGGGGGACAGCTGACCTACGGGCAGGGTGGGCCAGGCCAGAGGCTAGGCTCTGCTCTCCCATCCCTCCCCTGGGTCAGCTCTTGCTCCCTGGGGATGGAGACCGTGGAGCCTGACCCACAGACTGGCCTGCTCTGCCCATGGGGGCGAAGTGGCTGGCTCAGGGGGAGGGGCAGGAGTGTGGGGTCTGGTCTCTGGGCTAGCCTAGCCTGCCCTCCCCCCCCCCCAGTGCAGGAGGGGGTACAGGGGGCCTCTACAGTCTTATTGGCCCTGGGCTCTGCACCCTCTTAGGGGCAGTCCTGATGGTGGCATTATGATACTTTCCATCTTGCCTCTTTCGTAATGATTCCTAATATTCTGTTAGCTTTTATGATTTTTGCTGCACATTGAGTGACTCCAAGATCTTTCTTGAGTGGTGACAGCTAATTTAGATCTCATCATTTTGTATAAATAGTTGGGTTTATGTTTTCCAATGCATATTATTCTGCGTGCAACATTGAATTTCATCTGCCATTTTGTTGTCCAGTTGTTGTTATTGGAACTAATGGTGTGGTGGGATGCTATTGCATCTCCTGGCTTCCAGTGGTTTTCATTATATACAGGATTTATTGTTTGATTCAATGACTCTCAGCATCCCCACTATACAAATTGTGCTAGCACCCCTGTGCCATGTCATCCAGTTTGTAAGATCCCTTTGTAACTTTTCATAATCTGCTTTGGACTAAACTGTGTTAAGTAATTTTGTATGATCTGTAAATTTTGTCACCTAACTGTTCACCCATTTTCCTAGATTATTTATGAATGTGTTGAACAGCACAGTGGACCCCTTGAGCAGCGACTTCCCTGAAGATGGAAACCGTCCCTTTTCTCCTCCTAGCAGCCCTTCCTTCTTGGATATTCCCCACCGTGTTCCCCACCCTAACACCTCACTGAGGAATGGCGGTGCGTCTCGTTGCAGCCTCAGCTGCTGCGAGGGCTCTGAGATGCACACATCTGAAGCCTACCTGCAACAGGACTGTGCCTGCGGCCATGATGCGTGTCCCAGGTAGGCCTCTTCGTGTCCGGGTCAGGGGAAGGGGAGGGGATACCCCTGGTCGCACCATTGTTTCTGTGCTGTGACCCTAATCCCTATTCAACAGGAATATCTCCTGCTCTCTGAAGGGGACACATCTGTGTAGCAACACAGCTACCTGGATAGCTAAGTTAATCGGGAAGGTATCTTTTAGAGCGGATCTTTACCTCTGCACGGGCCCAAGGTATGGCCCACTCCTCCTTTTCCCTCCTTTGCAGGACTACCGTTCCACATCTCCACCTTCTGGTGACCTAGTGGAACCAGGGGTCCACCTGAGGAACCCTCACCTTTGTATACCTCCCTTCAAGGCAGCCCATTCTCCCATGTCCTCCCCAAAGCATGGCCAGGGGCACCCCTTCAAACCCTGAGAGGGAACATCTAGATAGAACACTACGTTGGGAAACTGCGAAGGGTCCATCCCCTCGAGTGTTCTCCCACCTATATTTCCCACCTTGGTATCCACTGCCTTCTGGACAGCTGTCTACGTCAGCCAGAAGGTCCCCCTACTTCCAGGGCACTTGCATATCTTTCTCGCTCTATGGTCCTATTCCCTGGCAGGACACGAGCCCCCTACCCCCGTTTTTCCTCAGGACCATCTCACTACGCCGCGCGTAGTCCCTTAGTGCTATCGCGGTTTCTTCCCATGCGCGTTGGTGGCGCCTGGTAATTCTGCGGTCCCCTTTTTCCAGTTCAAGGACCCATTTACACCCTCTGTCCGCCCGATAGCGTGATAGACAGAGAGCCCATTTCTATACAACATACAACAGTTTGGGGTTGTACTCCCTTTATTTGCCCTCTGGCTCCCTCCGGGGAGAAAACTTCATCGGGTTCTCTGATCCCGGGGTGTCCTTCAGATGCGGCAGCTGCCACCCTGTAACGGTCTCACTCCTTAGCTGAGAAAGGAGCCTCCCCTGGCAGCGGAGTTCTTCAAATATCCATGTATTGAAGAGTTTCTCCTTGGCAGCCCTGGTGTGGCAAAGTGGTAGCGTTGCCTCTCCTGCAAGCACTATAGGTACTGAGACCGCGGCCTTTCACGGCCCTCCTTCGAATCTTTTGGTTGTCAAGGGGGGGATCAGGTGGTAGTAAGAGTTCTCTCCCACCCTTTCTCCCCCCCCCCCATGCTTTAGTGAAAGCTTCGCAATGCAAACCCTGCAAGCTTAGGCCCAGCGGGGTCCTCCTCTGCATTCCAGCGCCCTGCGGGCCCTAGTAAGACCAACTCATCAGCACTGCCTCAGGCCATCTTGCTGTTAGTGACCTCACCGGAACCTCTGTCCTGTGAGAACCCGGTCGTGGTGCCTACTCGGCTGAAAACATGCATTTCTGCGCTACCAGGTTGTTAGCTAGCATGCCGTAGGCCCTCGTCCTGCTTGGCTCGACTCTGTATGCTGCGGCTTAGTGTCTCGTGGCCTTCTCAGTCACCCTCGAGCCCATCTTACAACCTTGTATCCTCATTTTCTCTCTTTTAACCAGGCGGCTTGCTTGGTCACAACCTAGATAAGGGGAATAGTCATTCCCTTACTTCTTCCTGTGTACCCAGTAGTCGCCAGTTCAGTCCATGACCACGTGGCTCCTGCTAAGCCTTCAGGTGCTCAGTGCCTACCCTTTCTTTGTTCTCGTGCAAGACACACTCCATATGGCTAGTCTCATTTGCTAGCTTTTAGTGTTCTCCTTCGAGTTCATGTGACATGACCTATGTCCAGACATTGTAGTCTGTTGGTTATACTCTATGGTTTTCCTCCTATGCAGAGCACCTACGCAACCCGTTATGTTAGGTTGCGTCCTTCTCTCCAGCTCTGGTGACCTTGTCCGACCTGCTGATGCGTTCTGCCTTGGTGGGTTTGGTCTTGCCCCTGTCCTGGGTTGACCCTCCACTCTTGCTTCTTCTGGACCCGTCAAGGCCTGCTCGCCTCTTGACCCCAGCGAGCATCTTGCTGTGGGGTCTCTACCTTATGGGGCTTGTTGCTGTGCTGAAGGCAGAAGTACCAGCTCCACCTGCCATCCATAAGCATGGCTAGTAGTCACCTATTATTGAATGCTTTGAGCAGCGCTCAAAGAAGAACGGTGGGTTACTCACCAGTAACCATGCTTCTTCGAGATGGGCTGCTCAGATCCATTCAGGTCCCTCCCTTCTGTCCCCTCTTCTGGAGTTGGTGACTCTGAGGAACTGAGGAGGGGGTGGGGAGGCGGCCGTACATATAGCCGCGGGTGGCGCGAGGGGCGGTGGCTGCCTCCCCTCTTCTGACAGGCTAGGACAAGTTTTTTCTGACCAATCTGGCGCTCCGGCACGGAGACACCTGTTACTGAATGGATCCGAGCAGCCCGTCTCAAAGAAGGACAGTTACTGGTGAGTAACCCACCGTTTGGTAGGCTGCCAGCCATTTCTTTTTTGAATCGTAGCATTCTTTCCCATGTACAATTGTAGTAATTAACAGGAGCTCTTCTATTTTCATTCTGTTTCCTGGCATACAGCTCTTTTGTAAGTACTTCAGGAGTTATGAATTTAGCTCATGAACCTTCTTTGATGTTGACACCAAAGTTTCTGTTCTTGTGTACTGTGTGGTGATATGCTACAAATGCCAGCTATGGATTGTGACAATTCCAGCACATTTTAGTTGTTTCTTTGTTATGTGCACTTTTTTTTTTTTTGCTAGGGCTAGGTGTGGTATATGCTTGAACTAATGTATCAAAAATATTTTGCAAAATGAGCTAATCGTGAATTGTGAGCTGTCACAGGCTGGCTGGTCCTTTAAGGCAAGCAGGGATCAGCCTTACCTATGACCTACCAGCTCACCCCGAGCTGATGGTAATATGTCAGCTCACTGATAATTAGTGACCCCATCTGCAGGAAATCAAAAAGGACTACAGTACATAAAACAGACCTGTGAATTCATCTTAGGGCAAAAGGCAGATTAGGTGGCAGGAGTATCCTGTAGGTCACAGGAACAATGTTACCTCTTGTGGTGAGCCCTGTAATAAGGAACTAGGTGTTCAGGGTAACAATCCTGATATTAAAGTTCTGGAAGGGGACTGGGGAATAGAAGAGTAGATTCTGTGGAGGGGATCTTGGGATTGGGATCTCCTTGCTCTTTATAGGCCCTAAATGAAGCTGCTAGAGTCTTTGTGGAAGGGAAGTAGTGGGAGAAGTATGTGAAGCAGAGCCGGTCTGTCCATAGATGTGACCTAGGTGGTCACTTAGGGCACCAAGCAATAGGGTGCACTAAGGGCGCTCCCCCAGGGCTGCCCTTGAAGGGGGTGAGGGGTGATTGTCCCTGGCCCTGCGGTTCTGTGGACCCCATGTTGTCCTGCTGTAAGCAGGGCAGTGCTGGGCCCCCAACACTGCCCCCCTCATGGTTACGCTAGGTGCTCCCCCTCTCTACTGCTTTCAGTGCAGAGCTGAAGGTAGCAGGGAAGAGGGGGTGGAGCTGGGAGCACGCATCTGGCCTCTCTGGTGACCCAGCTCGTCCTGCCCCCAGGGCAGGGAACAGCCAGCCCGGGGGCAGAGTGGGCCAGCCCAGAGACTGGGCTCCACTCTCTTGCCCCTCCCCTAGGCTGGCTGTTTCACTGTAAGAAAGGGGATGGCCAGCCCAGAGACAGGGTGGAAGAGCAGAGCCAAGCCTCTGGACCGTCTTGCTCCACCCCTGGCTCAGGGGAGGGGTGGGAGTGTGGGGCCAGCCCAGGCCCTCCCCAGTGCTGGGGAGGCCCCCTGCACAGGCTGATTGTCACGGGTCCCCACACTCCCCCCAGGGGTGTCAAAATTACTGGTGCCTAGGGTGCCAGAAAACCTTGGGCAGACCCTGCTGAGGAGGAGAAGCTAAGAAAAAGAGAACCTTTGCAGTAGCTTTTGATGGAGGTTTAAGGGGGTAAAAGAACTCTAAGTCTTCGTATTTGTTTTGGACTTTCATTTGGGCACTGTTGTTACTCCAGAAGGGGAGTGAACTTTTAGGTGACTCGACTAAAAGGCCAGGCTCTAAGACCCAGAGAAAGACAGGCCATAGGAGGACAGAAGAAGTAAGATGAGGACCTCTGGTAACATTGCATCCTGGGACAAGGTGGTACTACTTGAGGTAAGGATGTGTCATTACATGGGCCATTATCTGGGTTTTTTTATTCTTTTGAAATCCCATGGAGAACTATCTGTAATTTACAGTGCATTATGACTCTGTGACTTAATACGTTGTGCAGCAGCTCACATTTTAGAAGAATTGCCCTCTGGTGACTTGGACCAAGAGGAAACCAGAATTGCGTGTGATATTAATGGTTTGTGGTGCACTGTTTCCTATATTGACACTTGAGTACTGTATCACTGCTGGAGACATTTATGTCTGGCCAAAATTAGAGACATGACTTCTATTTGACCTTATATAGGTCATCAACAAAAAAGAGAGGGGAGATGTGGTGTGTACCCAGTTTTTGCTTCTTGATGATGGATAACGGAGGCCTGAATCAGTTTGCTTGCTTGCTTGTTAAGTTTGTTTTCTGGTTGCATTTTCTGCCTTTTTAGAATATTGAATCTGTAGTCTCATTCTTTTCTTTTTAATTGTTGTCGGACTTGGGGAAACAAAAGACTTTGTATTAAACCTGGTTTGGGTGACTAAAATTCATGACATAAAGATAAAAGACTCTAATACCCCATTAGCAACAACCTGAACCACCCTAGCTGCTATCGTTGAATTTGTGCTCCCGCTAAATGGAATTTTCTGAGACATATCTTTCACTGGAATGGTCTCACAGAAGGACTTGTTTGACATGAAATGTAAACAGTTAAGGTCACTAGCTTAAGAAGGACAAAAGTTGGTCTTCTTGTGTCTAGGCAGCACTTGAATTTGATCATGGTGTGTCCTAAAAGAAATGGAACTGAAGCAAACATATGGACCAATAATCCTCATTCCCTGCCCCAAACGGGAAAAGTCAAGGGAGTAAAAGAAAAGAACAGGAGGCTTGTTTGCACAGTTTGCTTTGTACCTTTCAACAGTCCTCAGGACAGAGCAATAGAAGGCAATTATCTTTCTGCTATAATGAAGGCTTCTGGCTACCCACATACAGCATGCAACAGGGATGTTTGCGTCAACCCACTGGAGACTGCACTCTTACTGGTTCTTCAATGTTGTTTATAAAATGTGGACACCAGAAGTGCATACAGTTTCTAGTGTTGGTCTCACCAATGCTGTATATAGCAATAAAGCCACCTACGTATTTACTATTCCTGTTTAGGCAGTTGAGCATCACATTAGTTCTTTTTGCCACAACGTCTCATTGGATGCTCATATTTAGTTGTTTATTACTAAGACTCCCAAATCCCTTTGGCTATGTTCACACCTAAGCTTTTATTTCAAAATAAGTTATTTCAAAGTAACTTATTTGGAAATAAAATCCTTATTTCCAAATAAGTTAATTTGAATTAACAGTTTTTTATTTCGAATTAAGGGAAGCCCTTCAAATCGAAATAGCATGCCCTGTGTGTGGACATGTTATTTCAATTTTAGGAGAGGGGCAGCATGGGAGGTGTGGCAACATGGCCGGTTCACTGGGCCATGTTGGTGGCCAGGTTGCCAGCCAGGTTGCCAGCCAATCACGTAAAAGCATGAACGGACATCCCCTCCCTGTCCATTTTGACTCCCAAGCACTTGCGAGAGAGATGGCTAGGGATGCTCCCTGGCTACCGTACCATCTCGAGCACTTGGTAGAGCTGCTGCTAGCCTGCGGGATGCTGCCTTGCTGTGGGACACACTCTTCCCTGAGCCTGATGAGCCCAGGGCTGAGCCCCAGACCACCGTCTCAGTGGGCCTCCCAGCAGCAATAGGTCCCCATCCCCCTTCTGTGCCAAAGCCCATCTGGGCACTGGGCGCTGGGCACCAGCACAGGGTGGTGGGAATGGGTTGTGCAGTGAACCTGGAGCAACAAGCCTGGAGGAGGAACCTCAGGTTAGCAGGGAGACCGTCACCCCTCGTCGCCGAGCTCACTCCAGTCCTAGGCTGAGGGCACATGGTGATGAGGGCAGGCATCCCTGTGGACAAGAGCATGGCCATCACTCTCTGGAAGATGGCCACTCCCAAGTCCCACAGGTCCGTTGCCCATCTCATCAGCATCGGGACGTCCACCGTCAGGGAACTGCCGCTTCAGGTTGCCCATGCCATCAGCCGGTCCTGCAGCCACACCTTGTCACCCTGGGAGTGCTGCAGGACATCATCGCCGGCCTCACTGCCCTGGGCTTTCCAATGTGTGGGGGGATAGCTGATGCCACCCACATCGTCAGTTGAGCCCCACCACACCACCCGCTCCCCCTTTCTGCCCTAGCCAGCCGCCACCCAACCCACCCACACCCTGAATCCAATGCAATAAAACACTCAACAACAACTTACAACGTGAGTGAACTGGATTTATTTACACGAACAAGGGGGTTGGGGAAGGTGGAGCTGGGGAGGCAGGAAGGGTCAAGTGGGGGCACAACTGGGGGCACAGAGCTGGGATGGGGGATCTGGGATGGGGGCATAGAACTGAGATGGGGGCATGTGGGGTGGTGGGTTGGGGACAACTGGGTCAGGGGACGCCGGCGGTGAGGGGCAGCTGGGTCCCTAGGCGCAGCAGCAGGGGCAGTGCCAGGCTGGGGGGCAAGGTGTGATGCTATGTGCTGGACTGCATTGTGGATGTTCTCCAGCACCATCGCCTGGCGATCAAGCGCTGTCGCCTGGCGCTCCATCGCTGCTGCCTGGCGCTCCAGGGCTGCCACTACGTGGTCGTCGGCATCGGTGGCACGCTGGAGCTGCCAGACAGTGGCATCCTGGCGTGTGGCCTGCTCCACACGCCACGCCCAGGTCGACTTGTCGGCCTGCTGACCAAGCTCGAGCATGGCTGCCAGGATGTCATCGTGCATGGGGCGGGCACTCTTCCTCCGTCTGGTGGCCAGTGGCGGGCTCCCGGGAGAAGGCTGGTGGCTGGGAGGATGAGCTGCAGGGGCAAAAGGGAGAATGGTTAGGTGTCAGCCTACTAGCCTTGGTGTGTGCAGCCTGTGAGCTGCAAACACCCCTGCCCTGACAGCTAGCAGGACTCCAGGGCTGTGTGGGCTCTGTACACTGCAATCAGGGGGCACAAGGCCTCGTGGCCCATGGTAGCTAGTGAGCTGTTCTCGGCAGCATGTGGCCTAGGAAGTCTCCTGAGCTATGTGACAACCGTGCTGGCTGCAGGCTTTCTGCCCTGAATGCTGCCAAGTCTGCCTATTGCCAGCCCTGTGTTGACGGACCCCCATCCTGCTTGGGCATGGGACCCTGTCTCCACATGCCTCCCTGCAGCACGCCTGCACAGGAGAGCCTGTGCCCCCCCCCCCGGGCCTGAACCCCGCTGTCCCAGGGCCGTGCACCCGTCAGAACCCATGCCCTGCATGCCTGGGCCTCCCTGCCTTGTTGGGGGGGACACTCACCAACTAGGATGCCTGATGTCCAGGGCGATGTCCCGTCCGAGTTGGCCGCCTCCTGCTCCCCTGGGTGCTCCTCTGGGCTGCTGGTCCGGGACTCCCCTTCCAGGATCAGCTCCAGGCTTGTGGGTGGAGCTGTGCTGGGGGCAGCTGCTCTCGCCCACATCCAAGGGCTCTTTTGGTTTGGAGGGGGCCCCCTCCAGCTCCGTGGGGCTACTGCGCACCTCTGCCAACTCCCTCAAGCGCCTACGGTGTGGTGGGCCACCAGGCTCCCCACTGAGGAACTGGTCCAGCTTGTGAAAAAGGGGGCAGCTGGTGGCAGCTGCTGCCTGGCATCCCATGCCCAGGCATACTCCTGCTGGAGCCCTTTCACCTTTGCGCACACCTGCTCTGTGATGCACTCAAAGCCCTCTTCGGCTGGCACCTGGGTGATGTCAGCGTAGATGTCAACGTTCCTGTGGCTGGCCCTGAACCGCTGCAGGATGTCATCTGTTGCCCAGATGCACAGCAGAGCAAGGGTCTCTGCCTAGGATCAGACAGATCCCCTATGCCGCCCCTGTGAGCGAGCTGCTCATGCCTCAGCCATGGCCCTGCTCGGCAGCCCGGCAGCACAAGGCATGAGCCTAGAGGGCACTTCCTGGCTCAGGGCACCCTGGGAAGAAGGTCACCTCAAGCTGCTTTCGAAATGGTGTTGTTTCAAAACAACGGGTTTTTGGACCCGTTGTTTCGAAATAGCCATTTGGATGCACTGTTTCAAAATGGCCATTTCGAAACAACGTGTCAGAACGCCATTGTTTCAAAACAGCCATTTTGAAACAAAGACTATTTCGATTTCAAGGGAGGTTTAACGGTTTTGAAATAACGGTATGTCGTGTGAACATGAGAAATTTTATTTTGAAACAATGGCTGTTGTTTCGAAATAAAACTCTCGGCTGAACACAGCCTTTGAGTCATTGCTTTCCAGGATAGTCTCCCACTCTGTAGACGTCATCCAAATTCCTTGTTCCTAGATGCAGGGGCATAGCCTTATCCCGTTTTCTGGCCTGGCCTGTGAGTCCAGAGTGGGCCAAGCCAGTTCTGCTTCTAGTCATTTAACTGGAAGCTTCCTGAAGACACTCCAATTGCCTAACGACTGGAGCACTGGGAGGAGGAGGGAAGGGGAGAGGCCAGGGGCGTCACTGGCGCTGGGCACCCCGGGACACGTGCCCCGGGTCCCAGCGCCAGTGCCCCGGATCTCCAGCCCAATCAGGCTGGGGATCCAGGGCCTGATCCCCGGCTGGCCGCCCCGGCCCCGGCCAGGGATCTGGGGCCCGGCTGGCCGCCCAGCAGGCCCCACCCCTGGCCAGGGATAGGGCAGGTGGGGGGCCAGGCCAGAAAGGGACGCAGGAGGCCGGGCCCACGCCCGCGCCCACGGGTGCCAGGTCCCCGATCCCTGGCCGGGGACGGGGCCGCCACGGCTGGGGATTGGGGGCCTGGCTGCCCGCGAGTGCGGGGGCGGGCCCAGCCTCTAGCAGCCGCTTCTAGCCTGGCCACACTGCAGCCTAGCTGCCCACAGCGGCGTGGCCCCCCCCCCGGCCCAATCCCAGGCCCGGGGGCGGGGCCTTCTGGCTGGAGGTGGGGCCTGCCCACTGGGGGCAGGGGCTGGGCCTGTGCCCCGGGTCCCTCACCCCCCCCAGCGCCACCTCTGGGAGAGGCAGTAAGAAGGCCCTGCTGCATCAAGGCTGCAGTGGCTGCTGAGCAGTACAGGTGGGCAGCAGCCCACCCCCGCCTATCTGCCCACAGTGCTGCCACTCATGGCCATAGCCACCCGCTGCTGGCCAGTCCGAAGCTCACGCACTGCTGGGTGCTGTGGCAAGCAGAGGTGGGAGGGCCTGCAGGCCAAGCAGGTGGGCCTTGTCACACCCTTAGCTATGCCCCTGCCTAGTCTATGACTCTGTATTGGCTGAATTAAAAATCATTTTGTTTGTGTGGATCTAATTTACCCAAATAATTTGGATCACTCAGTTGACTACTCTGTTCTCATCATTATTTATCACTCTGCTATCTTGAAGCATTTTTGCAGGACAAATGGTTGCAACTCAGCTACAGAGCTGATCATAAGGGGAAGGGAGGGGACAGAGCCACAGAAAATTTCATCTGTGGCAAAAAATCAAAACCCAAACTCTTCTGACTGAAAACAAAAGTTTTGAATCCAGAAATGCCACTGTAGTGCTTCTTGTGAGTTGTAGCTCAGCTGCTGCATATACCCCTGCTTTCCTTTATGGGCCAAACTGTATCTTCCATATTATGCTGCAGAGGGTCTGAATTATCAGAGTCCCTGACTGCAGTGCATCATGACAGATGTAGTCCAGCTGGGATTTCCACAGATGAAAATTGGAAGGCATGTGAGGCATCTCATTTACAAGTCCCATGAGGCACCATAGCAGCATTTCCCTTATTTTTTAAAAAAAATTGATTTAGTTTAGTTTTTGAGTGTTTGGTTTAATCATATTTGTGAGAAACAGAAAAAAACAGAGAGGCCCTCCCTGGGGACCCGAGGATATTGCTGAAGAAGTGTTTCTGCCAGGAAACAAATCTGAAACTGCTAAAAAAGAACCAGAGGTCTCCTGTGCTGGGAGGTCTCTGTTAAGAGTGACTACCATAGGTAGTTTGGCTGGGTCTTACACACCCATGAACTGTCAGTGAACCTTCATAAGAGCAAGGAGGAGTTGCCAAGCAATAAGCTCAAGAAAGCTGAGAGCTATGCAGCAAGAAATAGAGACTAATCCAGCTGCCAGAATTTGGCAATCAAACCCCAGTTTCTGAGATAGAAGAATGCAAAGTGCCATTCAGTTGGGTCAGAATTTTTTGAGTTGAAATATGATTATGGCATATATGAATCATAGAGTTTTAATGTCAGATGAGGATCACCCAGATAATCTAGTCTGAGTTGTGGTATGTCACAGGCCACCAACACCACCAACTACCTGCACACTAAACGCAACAATGATAATTAGACCTAAGAATTACTGCTCACCGAAGACTAGAGTTATGTGCCATAGAGAGAGATCAAAACAGACTGAGGTGCACCAATGCCTGAGGCCCCTGCAATGGCAGTGAAATGAATAAGTGCAATACACCCAGATAATCCTGGCAAGTGACCTACACCCACATATTACAGAGGATGATAAACAAACCCAAAAGCTCACTGCCAATCTGACGTAAGGGAAAATTCCTTCCTGCTGCCAAATGTGGTGATCAGTTAAACCTTGAGTATGTGAGCAAGAAGCACTCAAGCATGCACCTGAGAGACAGAATGCTTGGTGACACCTCAGAGCCCTGGCCCTCCCCATCCAATGTCCCACCTCCAGCTATGATTATCTCTGATGCTTCAGAGGAAGGAGAGAAAAAAGGAAAAAACTGTCCTGGAATACACTGAAGTTCAGAGAAGGGGGATTGCTTTCAGTCTACACAGGCCAATATAACAATAGGGGATAAAAATGCATGGTTATATTAATGTGAAATAGAAATACTTTGGAAAGTACAAGAAGCACCTATGTAACATGCAGCAAAACCTTTCTTTTGAGGACCACTGTTACTGTAAAGAGGAAAAGTATGTATGAAGCTTTACTGCCACATAGAGGTGAGATTGGTTAAGATGTGCTGGGATAGCAACTGCTGGCTATTGTGAAAAAAACAAGGAGTAGTGTGGCACTTAAAGACTAACAGATTTATTTTTCGCATGAGCTTTCGTGGGAGAAAATCCCACTTCATCAGATGCTTTGAAGATGGATCCTCGAAGCATCTGACAAAGTGGGATTTTCTCCCATGAAAGCTCATGCGAAAAATAAATCTGTTAGTCTTTAAGTGCCACCCGACTCCTTGTTTTTTGTGCTGGACTAGACTAACATGGCTACCCCTTTGGAAATTGGCTGTTGTAAACCTGGCATCTCTAGATCTTAAAGGATGTCGAGACATCATCACCTGAGCTAAAAGACTC
Source organism: Podocnemis expansa (assembly GCA_007922195.1). Lineage (NCBI taxonomy): Eukaryota > Metazoa > Chordata > Testudines > Podocnemididae > Podocnemis > Podocnemis expansa. The sequence goes on from ML682025.1 coordinate 3,901,347, forward strand.
AGATGTGTAGCCAAGGATCATCAACAGCTGTAGGTAGCCTAGAAACCCCTACAGGGAGAGAATCTCCTACTTACTGAGTAGGTAGTTACACAAAAAACTTCGGTGGCGCTAGACTGGAAGGCTAAGAAGGACATTATAGCAGGGTTATGTAGCTGTTTTCACTTCTAAGTCACCTGATAAAATCCAAGCCCTGTCACAAATGACACTGTTGAGTGGCTATGAGGCTGTTTGCTTGATCTCTACAGCAGTTTTTCAGTATTGTCTCAGAGATGAATACAGTCATGATACTGGAAACTGTGGATTCAGCTTTATTTCGCTTCTGGATACATTACTGTGGACATATGCTCTCCATTGCAGTTCCCAGTACAACTTGAATAGCTTTGCCCCACCTCACTGTCTGGGATGGGAAGAGGAAGTCCAAGATAGATGGCAGAAAAGGGAGAATGAGTCTGTGACCTAAACTGGCATTCATATCAAAAGGTGGAAAACTGAATGGGCTGTGGAGATGGAACTCTTTTCTGACGACTGAAGATGGTCCCTCCACATCAAAGTGAAATCTACTGTCAGGGCTGTGTGAGGGGGAAACTTGTACTAGACATACCCAGGCCAGGAGGCAAACTAGAGAACCAGTTTGAATTGGTATTTTTACTTGAAGCTGAACCATAATCTTGTGTTACCTATTAAATCAGAACTGAACTGGGGGGGGGGGAAGGGGGGGGTTACTAGCTTCAAAAGTTGCACATTTTTAAGCTCCATATTTTAAACTACTGTGATCCTATTTGCATTATTAAATGAGATAACAAAATAACAACTAGGTATGTGATTAGTACCAGGTTATTGAGAGAAGTATGAGACTAGGAGGCCAACCCACAAGAGTGAGGGAGAGGGGATGCTTAGGAGCTTGCCTGCATGCCACAGAAGCCAGCAGGGGAACCCAGAAATAGCTGAACCATTTCAGAGACTCATCCTTGGGGGAGAGGCAGTGGAATGCTCCCTGGTCCCAGAAGTTAATAACTCTTCAAGGAAAAAAATACTGGCTCTCCAACCCTTCTGCCCTTTAGACAGGGTTGCTCCCACCCATGTCTAACCTGGTGTAGATTTCTTCTCCAGTTGCCCCACTAGAGGCAGGGCCCATGCTCCAAAGTCAATTTATTCTGTCACTGCAAAGGTCTAATATGACAGAGTAACTATTTGAACACATTTTCATTTGCTCAGATTGTTCATTTGAAAAAAATATTGTCATGTTTATTTGACAACAAACACCACTAGGAAAACTCATTTTAGGTTAAAATGGATGGATAAATGGGAAAATCAAAATAATTTAAATTTTATGCTTCAAGTCTTTTTTTAAACATCCACTAAGATTAAAAATTGATTTGATCCAGTTCAAACCAGTATCTGAACCGTTTTCTGTGTGTGTCTTGAACTTGAATGGCACCTGAACATACTGAATGCAACTGCATTCTGAACCAAACCAAAATACATAAGGATTCAACTCCCTGGCTGTACCTACTTTGTGGGGAAACAGGTAACGTTACTCTGCAGACCTGTTATTCACCTTTCACTGACATTAAATTAATCAGTTAAAAGCCAGCAGGTTTTTCTGCTCATGCTGTAAACATTAGAGCCTCTGCCTTTCCCCCTTCAGCACTTACACTGTTTAGATTGCTATGTTTTTAAATCTACAGGTGTGGACAGTGCTCACTTGGAAATATGGCATGTTATTTAACTCAAGTAGCTTCAAAACATGGCTGAATTTATCCAGAATGCTTTATGAATAATCAACCCCTCTTTCACATTTTTTTAAAACATTGCTCTAGGCTGAGTTGTATGTGCCAAGTTTTTGCTCCCATCAGATTTTAATACCCTCGTTATAAACCTTTGAGACTGAGGGGAGGGAAGGAATGGAGACTTGTTTATAGTGGCAGCAGCATTGCAAGGCATGATGATTGTAATAAACCCCATAGATTTTTATAACCACGAAAGGTGTGTTCACCCTGGTGACTCTCTAAGGGGTTCTGGGCATGAAGATATGGTTCAGTAACACGAGTGTGTAACAGCCAAACAATGCAAAATTTATTTGCATGTTCAATGAGGCAAATGCCTGTGCATATAAAGAACAGAGAAATGACATCATCAAAAATGCAGAGCACTATTTACACAGCATTCAGTCAGCTCCAGCATTGGCCTCCCATAAACTCCAGGTGTTCTTGGAGTAGGATCAAGGTCCTCTTTGTAGGAGGGTGAGGCAGGAAAAATTATGCACACTACAGCAGTCAGCTCCTGTGGAAAGTTTCTTGTCTGGTAATGTGGATGACAGCACTTGAGCTGTCTACCTTCTCATCACAGCCAGACAAAATATGCTCCCAGCAGAAAGCACACAGTTTAGGTTCCAGATTATTGTTAGTGTAAGAGGACGTTAATCCTTTTAGACCAGAACTGCTCCAGAATATACAGGCCCAGCCCTAGGCACAGGTGTGTTTTGGCAATTTTCCCTACCTCTCTGTTTGCTCCTTCTATGATCTCTTCCTCCCACCAGTCCACCTTGGTCAGCAGCCCACCCATTCCCCAGTCTGTATTCTTGCCAATGTCCCTTTTTCAGCTCTGTTCTTTGTGATGGGTGCCCCTAGTTCCCAAATACATCCTGGAATCCTTTCCATTAATTGTGGCAGTCCTTCAGAGAAAGACGCAGGGTTTGTGTCAGTCAGCACAATGGATTCCATGATGCATGTGAATCATACAAGAGTTCACCAAACACAGAAGAGCAGAAAAAAGGACACCAGCTGTTCTCATGAGGTTTTGGCGACATCTTAGGCACGTCCCTTCACTTCTGTCCCTCTGTTTACCCTCCCACTTTTCATCTGTGGCCATTTCTACACTAGGAAAAAGGGTATGTTTACCACTATTGCCAACACAAGCTGCAGTTTTAATACATTAAGTGGCTTCCTCACAGTGTTGGCCCTGATGAGCTACCAAGGATTAAACACCTTTTTTCTTAGCAAAGACAAGAAAGACTGCCTGGTCTGTTTAGATCGGCAGAATCAAACATGTGGCCCATGGGCTGAATGTGGCCTGTGAACCTCTTCCTCCTTCCTTAAGTTGTTTCAAAATAAGAAAAGCCATGTTCACACAACGCACCATTGTTTCGAAACAACTTAAACCCCATGTGGGGACGAAACAACGTTGTTTCGAAATGATTGTTTCAAAACAATGCCGTCTGAACATGTTGTTTCGAAACAATGGTGACTCGTTTCGAAATAACTGGTGTCTGAACATGCTATTTCACTTTGATCTTTTTTCCTTAATTCGAATTAACAAACTGTTAATTCAAATTAACTTATTTCGAAATAAGACGTTATTTTGATACAACTTGTATCGAAACAAATTGTATCGAAATAACCCCCTGTGTGTGAACATAGCCTATGATCTGGCTCACTACTGCACCCTGAGGGATCACACTTTCCCTAGAGAAAGAGAGAGGGAGATCTTGTATACCCAATGCTCTGCAATGTCATAAGAGTGTCAAGCAAGGGCATTGCTGTTGCTGGGCCCATAGTCCCCAGCCCTGCACATCTCCGGCCTTACCCTGAGTCAGCAGGGGGACCGCAGCCTGAGGCTGCCTGCCACTGGCCACCAGGCAGAGGCTGGATTGTGCCCAGGCCAGTGGGGAGGGTGAGTAGATCAGACCAGTGGTGGGGGAGGGGTCCAGTCCCAGACCCCACATATTTTTCTGGGCCAGCGATGCATCTTGCAGCATCAGAGTGCTGGGTATATGAGAGCACACTCCACAAGACCACACTCTTTCCCCAACAGACATAGAGGTATCTGGAGTGCAGTCTCACATACACAGCTCTCCAGGATGCCATAAGACCGCTGTAGTGTTTCAATTTATGGTATGTACAGCCTGCTTGAAGTACATTTAAGTCAAATCTGGCCCATCATAACAAATGAGTTTGACACTCCTGGCTTAGATTGTAGCTCACTGGGGCAAGAACTATCTCTTCAACGTTTTGTGTATAGCATCTACCACAACAGACCCTAATCTTGGTGGAGTCCTACATGTGCCACTTTAATGTAGGTAATAAATACTACTAATAATCCAAACAAGAACTGGAAAATAAGCCTGGGAAACTGTAGGGACTAGTTCAGACCCAGAGATTCAAATTTAACCCCTTTCCCTCTAGTTTTGGCTCATCCCTACTACTAAACATGTTCTATCTTATGAAAATGTGTCAAGACCACTTCTTCCCTGCATACATACAAGAACTGGTCAAGGAAGCACGCTTATATTGCCCTCTAGTGATGCAGTTCACACACTATATATGCATATACACTACATAAACCTAATGGGTATCACTAGGCACTAACACCTTCTAAGTCTGTGTAACCTGTCCCAGTGCAGGATGTTGCTGTAAGAACTATGCTTTGTTAGTCCATAAATGTTGGATAGGGAAGTGGGTGTGCCGTGAATTTGAAAACAATTTGTCTGGCAAAATGAACTTGGCTAATGTTCAGTATTCAAAATAAGATATAATACAGGATGGCTCATTTGGGCCATACACTGCATAAAATAAATCGAGTCCCTGTTTGCCCTAAGCAGAGCGTGCAGCCAGAGCTAGACCTCTGACCAAGTCTGGCTTTTTAAGCTAAAGCAGAGGAAGGATTAGTTCTCCCTTCTCCAGGCTTCACACAGAACTCCCATTTGACAAAAGCATTGTGCAGCCAGCCTTTTTATCTGGCTTGCTGATCTCTGATTGGCTTCTGTCTACTCCTAGCCCTTCTAGCTGCTGAAGGATCAAGTTTCACTGATTCCACCAGCAGTTGACCTGTCTGGGAGGCCTTGCTAGGAGGACCAGAAGGACTAAACCAGGTGTCCTTCTCTTCTTAAAGGACTGCTTCTTAGGGCAGGGTGCAGCAAGACAGAGTGTTCTCTTGCAAAGGGTGGCAAATGCTGGCACGTCCCAGCATAGATCTCCAAACACTAGGCTCTCCAGGCTAAAGTCCTCAGTGGGTTGCATAAAAACTATCAGTGGCAGATGAACAAGGTAGGCCTGCTTCATAATGGTGCCAGAAGTGAACCCTGGAATTACCCTTAGCATCATAACTTTAATGGTTGGGTAATCAGGCTATGTCTACACTGGCAAGTTAGTTCAAATTAAGGAGGCTTAATTTGAACTAACTTTTTGCCTGTCTACATCAGGCTTTCATTAGTTCTAACTAAGGAATTCCTTAGTTCGACCTAATGAACACTTAGTTCAAACTAGTAACTAGTTCAAACTAGTAACTATCGCTGGTTAGTTTGAACTAAGTACGGTGGAGACCAGGACTAACCCTTAGTTCAAACTTAATAAGTCTGAACTAATGGCAGTTAGTTTGAACTAACAAAGTGGGCTAGTTCAAACTAACATTTTCTAACTAGTCCACATTGTTAATTTGAACTAAGAGTTTGAGGTTAGTTTGAACCAACCTCAAACTTATTAGTTCGAACTAACAGGTTTGAATTAACTTTGCCACAGGTAGACATAGCATAGCAATAAGTGTCTTGTTGTGACACCTCTATACCAACTCAAGCCTGCAGGTTGCAATTCTGTGTCCTTCTCCTGGCCCCCTGCCAGCAACAGTCTCCAACTTCCAAGCCCCCCAGGCCCAGATCACAGGCTGTTTACTTCCTTTCCTTGCCTCCTGTGGAAGCTGTCATCTCCAGCCTGCAGTTTTTGGTCACAAGCAGCGTTTGACTCCTTCCTGCAGCAGCTTTCTGTAACATTTGTTACTACTGCCCTTTTCTGTTCTTTGTAGGTTATGGAGCCCTTGGCTGATTGGCTACACTAGGGTTTTTTCTGATTTATGTCTCAATAATTCCAGTAGGATTGGACAGGCACAACTTTAGCCAGAATATGCTGTTTTCATGATGATGCTGAAAGAGCATAAAGCCAATGAGATACAGTTTTATATGGCTGGACATAAATGGAGCATTCTGATTAGCTGTCAAGGATGTCTTCTCGATGTCAGTAATGCCCAGTGAACATATAGCTTCTAACCTCTTTCCCCTTGCTTGTATCAATTTCTTGTCAGCATCATAATATAACATTCAACATAACAGACCTGATTTCCTGTTTCTTTGCGCCCTCCTGCAGTCACTTATGTTTTTGATGTGATCGAGTACCATTTTACACAATGTACAGAACTGACAATTCTTGGAATTTTGTTGAGTTCTGCAGGGTTTTTTGCATTTTTTCCTGAAATCACCAGCTGCTAGCTTCATGATACTATATAAGAATGTGAGCCTTTTGTTTAAAAAAACCCCCCAAACTTTATCTTTTAAATCTCATGATTTTAAGCCAACAGTATTGCTAATCCCAAACAGAGTCCCGCTCCCTAGAATAAAAATAATGATTTAAAAAAAAACGCTGGCTTCTTTCTATTTGTATTCTGGATTTTCAGCTGCCAGGGTACACGTGCTTTTATGAGTTTATCTCCACATCAATAAGGGCTCACAACCGCACTTTTTAAAAGAAACTAAAGTTATGATTCTCATGTAAACTGATTCCAGCAGCTTGAGCCCTGAGAAACACATAAAAATGGACTCAGAGTTGGCAACTCTCACAAGTTCATGATTTGGGGTTTACAGACTCATGATTTTTGAGTGTCTGGCAATATTGTGTGAATGCTGTACAAGATCCAAGATGGCAGGAGAAAAAAATCCCTAACCCTAACCCTATGGATTTCAAGAGCATCATGCCAAGGTGAGTTACTGTGTAATTGCAAATGGACTGACTCTGCCTCACACCTGGCCGCTCCATGTCAGAGTTAGGGCACATTGTTAGAGCAGCACATGAGGAAACCTGCAATATTGCAGCCTGTGCTGTCTCATAGAATGTAAGGTCAAAAGGAACAAATATGATCATCTTGTCTGACCTCCTGCACAATGCGGGCCACAAAATCTCATCTCACCCTGTTCCATGGACACCTGTGACGCCCTGTTGCTGGTACTTATGTAAGGCGGCTTAGGAGCTGTGCCTAACAGCTTCTGAAGGGGAGCAACTAATCTGCATGGGTCCAGTATTAGCATGGTATTTGCATACTGGGTGCAGGACATAGTGGGTAATGGTATTTGGGGTTAATCTGCTCACAAATCTGTCAATATCTGTAATTCTACTGAAGGAAAATATAAAATACTGTCTTTTTGTACATTGCGACTCTCTGTTTGTTTCAAATCTGTCTGGATTAGTTAAAGGGTAAAAACTACCCTCCATTAAAAAAAGGCTTGTAAAAAAGGCAAATGCATATCCCCCCCCAAAAAAGGGGGGGGGTAGTGGTAGCTCCTTTTGGAGCACAATGTTGGAGGTATTTCTGTCTTGTCTCTGTCCCCCTGTAAAATGATAGATCTGGCTGGGATTCACAGAGGCCCCTTTTTTATGTTAAGGACAGTACGTGTTTGCATACTACCTGAGGTTTAAGAGCTACTGTGACTAGCGAAAGGCAGACTTTCTGAGCTGAGAGATAACTCCCCCTCTCTGAGCTGAAATGACTGAAGAGGAGCCAGTTGCTGGTGAGAGTGGTGAGCTGGGAAGTGTGAGTGACTGGGGGGTGGAGCCAGCAGATGGTGAGAGTGGCCAGCAGTGAGTTGGGTGGCACAAGTGACTGGAGGGTGGAGCTGGTGTATGGTGGGCGGAGCCAGCAGATGGCAAGAACGGCCAGTGGCAAGCTGGGTGGTGTGAGTGACCAGAGGGCACAGCTCGTGGATGGTGGGCAGAGCCAAGGAAGAGTTCTAGAGGATGGAGTGAGTGATCACTAGATGGTGTCAGCAGACAGCTGGCATGAAAGACACTCCCTAAATACCCTAAGATTGGTTGGGAGCCTAGTTAGTACAGATCAGTGCCAGTTTTGCCATTAAGTCTTGTATGTTCTTTTATACAGTGTGGGTTGTTAGGAACTTTGCTCTGTACTGACTAGCTAGATCAGCACTGATTTCTATTATTTGGCCTTTTACACTCTGGTTATGTCCACACATACATCATTATTTTGAAATAACCCATTTCAAAATGAGTTATTTTGAAATAAAGTCCTTATTTCGAAATAAGTTAATTCGAATTAACAGTTTGTTCATTCAAATTAAGGGAAAGTCTGCTTTCGAAATAGCCATTGTTTCGAAATGGTTATTTCTAAACAAGGCCGTTCAGACAAGTAGTTTCGAAACAACGTGTCCGAACGCCGCTGTTTCAAAACAACCATTTCGAAACAACGGCTATTTCGATTAGATGCGAGGTTTAACGGTTTCAAAACAACGGGTCCCATTGTTTCGAAATAACGGTGCATCGTGTGGACATGCCGCTTCTTACTTCGAAACAACCTCTGTTGTTTCGAAATAAGAAGCCTGTGTGGACATACCCTCTGTTTTGCTACTATTAAAAGTTCTGTTTACTACACTCAGCCTCATGCATGTAAGTGGGGAAGCCTTACCCCTTTGGGATGTCCAGGAAACAGTGCAGGATCCCCAGAAATCTGGGTGGGGGCTCAAGCCGGTTGGTGGTGCTACATTATTGGGAAACTGCTAGGTATAGAACCCGGCCTTTGTCCTGCCAGCCCGCCCTGGCAGAAGGGTTACACTTACAAGCTAGTGTAATTCACTAGCAATTTGCTTTCTTATCAGGACTTCTTCCTTACCATGGTCTCTTTTACCATGTGATATTTATTAGTAATTTGTGCAGCAGAGCAGATGCTAACATACAAACTATGCAAAGAGCAAATCTTTTCCTTTAAGTGTAAATATTTACAGAATTTATTCAGTGGTATTTAGTACTCTGCAAAGATATTGTCAACAGTTCTTTCCAGATTCTTCCCTAGTCTCAGCCTGAGAGTTAGCAGAGGCATGTCCTACATGAAAGGAAGATTACAGAAAAACACAAAAACAACAACAACAAAAACTGGGCTAAGCTCAACTTTGGTTTCAGCATGCTTTAGTGGATTACACTACAAGTGACTCCTGCCCACTGCAACTTTTCCTTTTTATTTTGTATTAGACTATCCTCACCCCATATAATCAGGAAATTGGATGGATTATTTTCACCGTAATAAGGAAGGAAGATAGGAATGGCTACTCCAGATCAAACTAGTAGTCCATCTAGTCCAGTGCATTAGAGTAGGGAAAGGTGCTACTCAATTCCCAGAGACTTTTGGATCCTCTGTAACCATTCCATTTTTCAGAGGCCTCTCTTTGCTAGGAAACAAGAACATGGATTTAGATTTTTTTTTTTAAGCCACAGCTTCCGTTAAATATAATGGGTAACAAGTTCCCTGCATGTTGAAAATAATTTTATTTTGAAAGCAGAGATCAAATCTTCTCTGATCAACTCACAGTCTTTTCATGAAAGAGATGTGCTCTCTTTTCTTAACTCAAAACTGTGGTTTTTGGTCAATGCCAAATCCCCAGATATATTATAGCCTTAGATTTGTATAAGAATTATTTTTGTTTAAAACAGTATCCTAAAATAATCTTCTACTATACCTCCTTTATTCAGAACAATCCTTTTGATTGCATGTCTTTACATCCTGTAATCTCTGCTCTCTGGACAATTCGGGAAAAATCAAATAATCTAAAAGGGTAACACAAGCTTGGTGCTGATGAATATTCTAAGAGAGAACTTGAAACTGCCAGCACAATTTAGCACCCTAGCTTTTTCACGCAAGGCATGTGGGCCTGCAAAGAGTGTTGCAAAGACCTTTGAACATGTTTCAAAATAACATGCTTCAGGGTGCCCAGGAAGTATTAGACTAGCATAAAAAACAGAGAAGAAATGTGAATTACAAGATGTGCTGAGGAAATTTGCTAACATTGCTTCTTTCTCCAGTAAGTTTGTACACTATGTAGATTCTCCAGAGATTTAATTTCTGTGCTTGTGCGGTGCCACCCAAACTTCTTCCCCCGGCTATTTCTCTATAGTTCTGTGCTGAAGCTCTGGATTATCTGCCCTACTACATTGCATGGTCCTGTCAAATCATTCATCCCACTGTTCCACACAGGTCCATGAGTTAATTTCTCTTTCAGCTGTCTCCCCTACTTTTCTTGAGCCGGCACCCCAGAAATGGTAGGGAAAGCTTTGTAGTTGTTACCAGTGCATGTAATGATAAATTGCAGCATTTTGTCCGCTTCATATTAACTTTTAATCTAGTATATCAGCTCATTCCATGCCCCAAGAGTTTCAACCCCTTTAATATCAGTAAAATTGACTGTTACAAAATTCTACAGGAATGTGTGAATGATCTCAGAATCTGCACCACCACTGGCAAGACTAATATAAACACCTGTCAGTGTATGTTTTCAGATAGTTTGAGCTAACCACATTCTCCTTCTTGACATGTTTAATGTCACTATGAGTGTATAAGGCATATCACAACATGGACTGCACTAAGCACTGAAAGCAGCCTGCTGAATTCACCAAATTCCTCCCAGGCTATCTGCAGATGCCTGAAGGGAGTGGAATTTATGGAAAATGTGTTTGACCTAAAATGCTCATATCATATCTGGCTTAACTGGGGCCCAGCGTATTCTGCTATTCCATGGACTCTGCCTCTTGATGTAGAGGTTTGTTCAGAACATAAGCTTTCATTAAGCATAAAGTTATGCTCCTAGCCCTTATGGTTGCAAAGGAAACTATGATGAGTGTAATGCAACACAGTGTTATCTTCCTGAGTTTAACTGTACCATTGCTAACTTTTAACAGAAAAATTCATCTTATTGCACAAAGCTGAATGCCTTCCATATAATGAACCACTTGTTGCAGATATACCTGTTGAACCCTGGGTTCACGATGTGACTGGGATGGACCGGCGACACCCACCAATGAGACAGACACCAGTTCAAGTAAACAAAAAAGCTACTTTTATAGTGACACCTTAAACACCTTTAACCACTTAACAGTGCGAAACAAGGAGATCTATACAAAAACACTTGTAATCAACTAACAATATGAAGCAAAAATCTATATAGGACACTTATAACCAACTAATAGCATAAAGCAAAATCTAAATAAACCCTTATAACTAAATGACAATATAAAGCTAAAAACCTATGCAAAGCACTTATAACCAAGTAACAGTGTGGAGCAAGAAAGTCTATATAAAGCACCTGTAAAACACCTCCAACCAAACAACAGGATAAAGCATGTAAGTCTATGCAAAACACTTACAACCTACAAAAGTACTTATAGTTAAATAACAGTATGGATTAATGACCTACAAGAGGGTGGCCATAATAAGTCAAGGACTTTTCTGGCCTTTTACTGCCTCAACATCGGTATAGGCACTGACCAGCCCACCCGACACGTATTTACCAATGGCTGGAAGCCATTCCTCCTTGCTAGCCAAGAAGGGTGGGCGGCAGAATGAAAAAAGTCAGATGAGAGAAAAATAAACCCCCACACTCCCCCCGAGTACACTGGGGAAGTTTGGGGCCAGCAGTTTAGAGCAGAAGCAGAGTAATGAACAATTATACAGTAAGAAGGATGCAAAATATAAATGACTAACAAAACATCTGGCAAATTAACAACACAAAACTATGCTAGACCTTAAACAACTATACCATAAAAAGATTATGCAGGATACAGAGGAAATAATAACAACTACACAAACTATGCAAAACTCAGGTGAAGAAGCTACAGTCACAGACTATATATAAATGGTACCAATTAGAATGATTAAGAGAAGGTAGGAGGCCTATATCGATTTATAATACCCGTCCCAGGACCGCAGTAGAACCCAAAGTGAGGAGGCAGACCAGCTGCAGCATCTCAGCACTTAATCATTCGGCTGGCAATCCGTGTACACCCCCCCCCCAAAAGGGTCTCGGGGGTGGGTACATCCTGTCTCAGTCGGGGGATCAGTCCGACCGGGTCACGACATGCCCTTTAGCATCCGAGGGTGGGAGAACAACAAGCTAGCTGAGACAGGGGGTTTTAATAGAATTTTACCCAGCCAGAGTAAAAATAGCCAATTAGGAGTGGGATCCTGGTCAGGACCAATGATAAAACTGGGACCCCAGACAATGACCCCTCCTTTGTGGTGACAGGGGTGCCGAGAAACTGTTCAGGGGGGATAGGAACTCACCCCCCTTCTTGTTGACACAAAGCTAGGGAGGAAGAAACTCACACAGGAGATTGGGAGCCATCAGGGGAGATTGATACCTAACGTTCTTCCCCCTTGTGCTGGATGGCCCGGAGATGGAGGCCCATCAGGGAGATCGATACTTAACATTTCTCCTTGAGAGCAGCATAATCCAGGGGGCTACGTGTGGGGCGGGGTGGCCATCATGGCCGCCACCTCCGCTGACAATACCAAACTTTTATTTTATATATATATATATTATAGTTTAAATTAACAGTGTTAGATTGAATATACTTATATCACTCATTTTTAATTCAGTAACACCTTCTGTTTTTTAAAATATTAAATAAAGGTGCTGCCACAGATGTTCATGTCCACTGAACTAGAGTATTGCAGATTCCAGGGACTACAGTACAAACTACAGGCCTAGATTGTTGCAGGATACACTGTTCTGCAGCTTAACTACCTTCTGTATATCCTAGAAGACCAATGGAATGAGAACCTGTTGTACTACACAAATTCCTGTGTGGGTTCCTCAGTTGGTGTACTCAGTGGTTCTCTCTCTCTCTCTCTCTCTCACACACACACACACACACACACACACACACACACACACACACACAC